>CAJUYI010001866.1:19070-41854 GCA_910591695.1 Galerucella pusilla
TTTTAGGCAATTTTTAGGTATTTATGATAACATTCATGGGCGTAGCAGATTTTTTTTATTATACAAATACGTCTAATAATTAATTAGTTTAGATTTTTGTTAAGTCCATATTTAGCTAATTTAAAAAAGTACCAATATTTCAAGTGTAATAAATTATTAATTTTAAAATTTCACCCTGTATAATTTATAATTGACCATACATTATTTAGTTTGTTGGATTATGACATAAATAATTTTATTCCATAAGTGGTTTCCACACTCTATGACAGTTTTTTTAATAAGTAAATGAGAAGAAATATTATAAGACCTTTTGGCTAAGTCAAGCATTAGCATTTTTGTATGCTTTATAACAATTTAAATAAAAAAGGGAGATGTTTACTATTGTTATTTATTGTATTCATTGATTTTTTTTCAGGAATAGTAAACCGATTTTTGTCATTACCAATTTTCCAGTTTATGAACAAATTCATATACAGCATGTATCTTTTACATGTAACAGCCTTATACATGATAGTATTCTCCAGCAAAACGTCAATTTATTTCAATGTTTTCAATTTGGTGAGTATCTACTTTATATTTTCATTTCCACCCAACTCATCATCATGCTTCGTCTTTATTTTACAGACTTATTGGTTTTGGGGGATCTTCATGTACATGTTTGGCTTATCTATTATTTGGGTTTTGATATTTGAGAGCCCTATGATAGCTTTGGAGAAGATCCTTTTTTCCAAATGGGAAAGCAATTGAAACACTTATTAGTTTTAAGATTGCAGATTTTCTGTGAAAACATTTTGGACTAGTCATATTTATATTAAGTAAACTAAACGAAAATCTGAAAATATTATGTAAAGGTTTAACAAATTGTACATAGGTATTTTAATTTATGAAATTATTCTAGAATTAAAAGGAATTATCCAATTTACTTTATGGAATGTAAATAAAGATAGTTGAAAAAATTGTTTTATTTTTTTTATCAGAGATATTTTTGGAATTATGTTATAAAGTTCGATGAAATGATGCCTACAAATGATTAGACATGTGGGTCAAAGATATATAAATTAGAACATGAAAAAGATCTCAGATATTATTGAATTATTTTTTTATCGTGAATTCACATAATTGGTTTAAATTACTCATCACCTGCACAATCTCGGCAATTTAGATATTGCACTTATATGCTGATGGATAGAAACTGGTACTTCTCCAAAGTCTAGGTCATCTGGAACTGGATCAGACTTTTGGTCAGCCAGTGATAAAATGACGATATTTGTACGATAATATCTGAATAACTATTTGAAGTGTGCTTATGAAGTTTGGTATCAATATATGAGCCAAATTTGACAAGCTTATGTAAAATTTGGTATTTTTTATTCATCCACTTTGTTACAATATTAATAAAACTTAACCAAAAAATGAAAACTAAGCAATTTCTTTGTTCGTAGAAGAACTATTCCCATTCTCAGGCTTCGTCAGTGCGATATCTTCGACGTTTTGTACAGTGTGTTTTTGCGAGAAACATTTTCTTAATTCATCGACAAAAGCTTTACCATAAGGCTGTTTGATCCGTTTACTGAGTCGATATACATGAACGACAAATTCCAACAGGGCAGTTACCAAAGCTATAGCAATTCCAGAAAATGTTATAGCTATGAGTCCGTTCACTTGGTCTACTGACTTGGGGGCTACCTCCGAATCTGCGTCCTCCTAAAAATATACGTATATATTTTATAAAATTGGTGCCAGCTTTGGACTAAAACTTCTTCTACATGATATACTTACTTCACAAACATCTCCAGCGTATTTCTCATCCCACCATTTTCTTTTCAGTCGTAAGAGTTCACCGGTAGCTTGTAGTTTGATAATGGCTCGGTTGAAAGGAGCAAGTAAGGTAGAGCCTAATGATTCAAAGATGACATTAAAATTTGAAAATTAATATCAAAATGCTACCCACCTTTTTTCACTGCTATTCCAAAACCTTTCTCATCTAAAAGACCTCCATAACTAGTCAAATTGCAATGCCTTCTTGTTGTATATTCAATAGTTGCAGATTCCATGAAAAAAGCGTAGTTTCCCTCTAAAGCCTTTTCAACCCCCAGTTCTGTTATAGTTACCATATCACCAGGATGATCCTCCATATATTGTGCTATTTGTTGATAGTAGGGATTTTTCGAATTCTGCAAAAATAATTAGTATAACTGTACAGTCTTGGTATTTAATAATATCGTTAAAAAAAACAAAGTGAAAATATATTTTCTTTCAAAAACCTGTAGTTTTAATTCATTGACAGAATAAAAGACACGCCATACTTCAATCAAATGTAACTAAGTAATGTTGAATGTTACCTTGAAAAACTGTTCTGTAGCCCCTCCTTTCTTGGCGCCATATTGAATAGAATTAGCTTCAGCATATTCCAAAAATGACGGTACGTCTTCAAACAAATCTTCTCTAATCACAATTGCGTCTCTTGACAGTGAAAATGAAATATACATGGAGACTAAGACTATGCAGAATAGCCACCAGGTGGCAGAAATAATCCTAGCTGAAATAGAGCTAAAAAAAGGAGGAAACAAAATATTTTGAAGCAAAAAACTTTTCACAGGCGTGGTCTATCAAACATCTATGCAGAAGCTAGTGAGTATATGGTCCAAGAAATAGAAAATTGAAGTGAAAATGACACAATACAATAACAATACCAATAAAAAAGATTACAGAATAAAAAGGATGTTTCACTCTAGGGCGGTTTGATTAAAGTTGATGTCTCAAACGGACGCCGCTCTCATAAATCATGTTTACCACTCGCTTTTGTTGTCAATAACGATACCGGTTGGTACCAGAGAAGTTCGAAAAGCTCATTTAATTTGAGCTATACAGGGGTGATTTGAGAAATATATATTTAAATTGATAGGATTCTTTATCACAAAGGTTTATTTTTCGAAAAATGTTTGGGATATGAATTTGAAAAGGTAAGTAAATAATAAAGTTGAATTTTCAAAATGAATCAATCACAGGTTCTATCCATTTAAAACCACTATTATAATATTATTGTTCATTTTGGAAGACAGAAAACTAAATGAAATATACAAAATTCTCTGGCCCTCAAACTACCACCGTCTTACAGACGGTATCGAAAGGTTTAGTTTAATATATCCCCCCACTCCCGCGCTCCAAACGTCGGCCAATCACGTAATTTCAGTACACATATCAGCAAAAATTAATAAAAATGCGAACAGGCTCAACTTTGGGCTTTGCATTTTTCTTATTAGTCTGTTAATTTTTTGTGTTTTCCTGTCCAACGTACTTATTTTATATATTATTATTATTATTAAATTAAATTATTGATACAATGATTACGCCTAATAATATCATATTATTTAAAACGATTGAACTTACTTTATTTTGACGTTTGTTGTTTGCCTAAACAGCGCCGACGAAACGAACCACAAACTATTTAAAAACGTGAGATCGTTCTTCAAGTACTTTTTACTTTGCTTGCAAGTTTCGACCTTTTGCCATTCATTGGGGGACAATCTTCCAATTATAAATAACGCACATACTATAACAATATAAGCAATTCCCAAATACTGCCAAAAACTTATAGAGAACGGTTCAGAAAAATGGAAAAAACTTGGAACTAGCACGTGCGGTTTTCGAAAAAGAATACTAATACCTAAAATGAATATTATTAATATATGTATTAATAAATAATCTTCGATACAAACTTACCTACAGCCATAAAAGGCTGCGTGAATTCTACTGGCTCTACTCGGTCTTTATTGATTGTTAAATCTGAGATGGCTAAATCAGCACGCTGTAATACAAATATATTTGCGATTAAATCAGTAAAAATATGTAAATAAATATTCACTTACTCCTTCTATCACGTCACCGATCATCCCAGTCCACTTTCCAGATAAAGAATCAAAAGCACCATGATTGTGATCTTCTCTAACTGATAAAGTGTATTCGAAACCTTCAATTTCCGCTATTTCTTCAATTAAATCTATAGCAAACCCTTCGTATCTATCATTACCTGTTAACCGCCGCACAGATTCTCTCAATTGAGCATAAGGAGGAGTCTTCAAATAAAAGTTGAAGTTACCTACTGTAAGATTCTAGCTAACTGCAACTCACCAATCCTATTAATATCCTCAAATGTCTATCTAGTAGATCCACTTCATCATTATCTTCTTCTTCTTCGTCATCAAATGTCAAAACCACGTCATCACTTAGACCGATTGTGGTATTCCATCTACCTCTCTCGAATATACCTCCTCTTACTTGAAATATGGTTAACTGGAATGTATTTCTAAAACCATCGTTACCAAATTCAATCAAACCTGTTAGACCTTCGTAAGAGCCCTAAAAGAAATAGGTACTTTCTCCAATCAAAGTGTGAGACAAGTAATATGACCTACCGTTTTCAAAGTATTGATAACGTTCAGTCCATAAGGCCAGCTGTCATCGCTGTCGCAAGTTAAAACTTGACCTTGAGTGAGTTCCAAATTTTTTAATGTCTGCCAAAATATATTCACGGAATCCAGAATGAGAGCAGTTTCTGTATCCAACTGTGGAGTACCACATTCCAATTTGAATGTGATGTTGTACAAATGACAGAGTTCTTTGGATGCTCGATCCGTCATTTCGTCATTTGGTTTAGTAAGATGCACCTATAATGTTAATTATTAGTCTTTGAATTTTGGAGAGGTTTTCTCTCGTCGTCAATAGGCTAGTTCTACTCCTCCATAAGTGATGATTGGTCTCACTATGGCAGTGTACATCCAGCTTAGGATTTTTGGGTTACAACCCCAGCTTCTTCCTGCCAGATTTCTGCACACCATTATAGCCATTTTTGCCTTGTATGTAATCTCCTTTTCGTGTTTGTTCCACAGGAGTTTACTGTCTTGAGATAATACTAGAATACTAGAATAATACCTCCTACTCATTCTATGTGTATTATACTCTTACCCCTGTTAAAATTGCATCACTATACTGGTAAGGAGTTAAATCTTCAGTTCTAGCATCTAAATTGGTGATGAAGAAATTGTAGCCAGCAGACAATAATCCAACTTGCTGTAATTGTGTGAGTAAGTTCCTTAAATCTCTTATAGGACAATCCAGGACGAAATTTTTTTGTCCAGATTGGGCAGCATTCTTCAAACTTGGTCTAAAATAAAAGATAAATGAAGAAGTTTGACGCTATATACTTTGAATGTAACTCACCTATAAATACCAGATTTATAAGGATCAACATTTTCCGTGTAAACAATGAGACCACTGTCTTTCGCTCTTGCTATAAACTCGGTAATTTTTAACAAGTGCTCTGTGTCTGTATAAAGAATAGTGAAAGATTGCCATTCTAAAGCGTTGATGATATCCAGGAATCCTTTAGCTAAATTTGAAGGGTTAGGATAGAAATTTATAGTTTGTAAACCCATTTGTGCTGGATCTATCCATCTTGTTAGAATGTGTGGGATATCTTTTCTTTCAGTTAAAGACTTTACTATGTCTAAATTGAGTGAAGACTGTGGACCAAATAACCTAAAATGTAAGTGTTTGAAGTAATATGATGTTCCATACAATCCAGTGGTATACTGACCCAACGATTCCTTGTCTGAGAAATAAACAAGTTCCTTTTAAGGCTGTGTAAGGCTCATCTCTCTGTATACTGGAATCTACTATATGGGAAACTGCGACATCTTTAGCGCCCTTTTCAAAGTTGTATACGTTATTGGAATAGGCGAATGCTGTTTGGTGGAGCTGGATATTCTCAAAAATACCAGCTGTAAATAAATCATTGTATGAAGCATTGTACGAATTTAATGTTTGTTCATATTCAAGGGAAAATCCATTCTAGATTTAAGCAGAGATCAAAGAAGAGAAAGTCAAATTGGATTTCGAAAATTCTATAAGATTGGGAAATCAACCTAAGAAAATAGCAGTTTTTTCGTCTGGTTTTGTAGGCTTTCTCAAGAGCTATAAAGAATATGTCTTAAATTATTAAATTTCTTAGGATCGCTTGCTTTTTAAATGGGGTAAGTTCAAAATGCTCGATTAGGGCGATGTTCGCTCGTAAATAGAGATTTTAAACGGCTTTATTATCTCGTCAAATATTTACTATCCAGAAAATCTACAGAAAAATTTAGTAATTAAAAAGGCTACAATTTGGTATTTCATCAGTTGTCTCGTATTTCCAGTATTTCCAGAGATATTTTGGAGAAAATGGTGATAAATACGAAATTTGGGGGGGCTCAATTTTCGTGCTGCTTTTTTCTAAAGCCACGAGAAGGGGTGGCAACCATCCCCAAGGGTTTAGCGTACAGCGGCATGATATAAAACATGATACTTGGGCTATTTCCTACCTTTTGTGGAAATTTCAAGTAAATTTCTGCTAGATGAACAAATTGCGAGCCAAAATGCTTGATTTAATGTAGTAAATATTATTCTCTTAACCCGCAGAATACTTAATTCCATTTTATTCACATAGTAAAATAATTGGCAATTGAAATAGGAAATATTCCCTTTTTATAAAACTTACCAATTTTCAAATCACCAGTTAATATTCCATTTACAAAAATGACACTCTGTAAAACAAGAAACCACGGGATAGTCACTGTCACAGACATGTTTCATCACACTGTAGGTACTTTGGTCTGAATAAATTATTTTCCAACATTTGGGAATAATGTGAGTTTTTAATTGCCATTTCCTTTTTTTATTGTGATAAATAATGAAGTTTTTAATTCACTAATGAATCAATTAGAATAAAAACGTGCATGTTATAAATAAAAGCTAGTAATGAAAGTGAACTTGACTATATTAGTTTAGCGATGTTCTATTTTTCACACGTTGAGTGAGGAAATTTAGGACAAATTGTTTCCATTGACCTATTAGGAATTATTTCATTCCTTTTAAATTTCGTAGTTCCTCAGATTGGGGGAATGGTAGATATTTCAAATACCTAAATACAACGTTTCTGTAACCTTGTGAGCTTGTGAGATACAGGCTGATGGAAGAATTTGTTATTTTTCGATTATTGATAATTTTGTCAAGTTATAAAAAGCCCTATGTCGTCCATAATTTTTTTTGCGCGATTGATCTTTTTCAATCGTACTCAATCGTTCAGGTGCGACATGGACAATCATGCATATTTTTTCAACAACCCACTTAAGAAAAAATCTAGAGAATAAAATTTCTTATAAACTGTAATATAACTTCAAATAAAAAATTTAACAATTCAATTTTATGTTTCCACTAATTTTTTTGTGGTAAACGTACAGTTCTTGAATGTCCAATTTGTATAATGCTACGGTTTCCCTTTTTAAATATACGATGCTGTTATAAGTAGATGTTGCCAGTCGGACTCCCTCATGGAAGATACCGTGCCATTATCTATAATAATGAATATTCTGCTAAATATTTCAAACGTCTACCTATTGTCGTTACCAATATCAAGCAGAATAGTTATTTAAAAATATAATTAACAACAAAAAAATTCTTCACGGGGAATCGAACCCGGGTCTACCGCTTGAGAATTTGGTTTGCTTACTACTCGACCACCGAGAGATATGCAAATTGTTTATCTATAACGTCAGATGTATTACATAATTTTTGCTTGAAAGGAACTAAAGTTCCTACCGTGTGTCCCGCGACACGTTCTACCTTTTTTTTATCCTCTCCTGTCATTATTATCCTGTGTTTGTCCTTATCCTGTAATTGGGCTTGCCCGAGGATATTGTAATTAAATAAATAAAATAAATAAATAAAATGAATAAATAAATGAAAGTATTCGAGCTAATTTCTAATCTTCACTTTCGGGTACCCCTATATACAGAATATTGAAACGTCTTCGCTAATTTCTTCCTATAAAGTTTTTTTACCTGACAGTTTGGATTTCAAATTTCAGTTCAAAATTTCCATTATTAAGGACTATACGCGTGTACTATTGTCCATGCGATCTTCTGGAAGTACCTCTATGGAGGTGGAACTACGTATGTACTTCTATGTATATTATATTATAAAAGAAAAAATATTTTTCCAAAGTCTGTGCCTCTGAAGCCTCATAACAATCACCATTATTAAGATCCGAATCTAAATCGGTGAATAATATCGAAAAATTGAGTATCACATTTAGTTATTTTACTGTAAAAACGCTACAAACATGTCAGAAATATCAAATTGTGTTCAATGCATCCTTCGTCCTTTAAATAAACTCGGGTTCATCCTATTTTCATCTACAGTATTCCATTGTTCACACTTAGATTCCGTAGAAAAAGGTTATATCGACTCTAACTTTTCATCAAAGCTTTTTTTTTTTTTTTTAACATGCTTAATATTCGCATTTTATAATTCAGTAAACAGGGTGATACAAGCCGAGTATTTTAAAGACGTTTTTTACGATTTTGTTACTTTATTTCAAACGATAACTTCAATTACATTATTATCGATTTTTCGTCGTCACTATAATCTGCATCGCAGTCAATTAACCATTTTAATTAAATTGGTGGAAAATAGAAAATACTTCGGCGTCGAATGCTTTTTAACCGAAAAATTTACAAATAAAGCTAGAGGAACTGTTAAATATTTTTTATATTATTTCACTTTCCATACAGTATTTTTCACAATATACAATTTCCACAAGGATCCATCGATAAAAAATGGAATCTATCAAATTGGTAAACAATTAGGATTGTCATTTGATACATATTTTATATTCTACGGTCTTCAATTGGTGAAAGTCTACGAGCAAATGTTCGAATCTCTAACTGAAACTATTAAATATAATCTTAACGATAACGAGCAATGCGATGTTTTTTCCAAGCTCAACAATCTTCTACTGCTTTACTTGAAGTTGAAGAAGAACTACTTCACCTGTCTTCCTTCTGTAATGACAGTTTTTGGAACTTACGTATTTTTCGCTTCGGCAACCATCATACAAGCAGCTCTATTTATTTATTTATTTAATTTTAAAAGTTACTACAACGGAGATATTTTACTTTTCTACGATTACATTGTTTTGAATATATTTTTCTTCTATATCGATGCGTATTATATGGCTCAAGCTTTCACATCTATTAAATTTAAGGTGATTATAATTGAGCTCAAGTCTACTCCATACTTGCACTCTATACAGAGCAATTCTGAAGGCAAAAAGGCGTCCCCCGTGGGTTGAAGGATTTTCATTAAAATGCTCTGTATATTTTTAGACACACGACATGGTGATAATTCTTAGAAAATATCCACTAACAAAGTTAACAACACTTCAAGCTAGTCAGGTGAGTCTGATTTATAGATGGAGTTCGAACCCTACAACCAGACTTGGTAAGTTTGGTTCTAGAGCAAAAAAGGGTCTGGGATAAGAATGTACGGACCAGATACCAAAAATTCTGTAAGATTGGGAATAGCTCTAAGCAGAATAGCCAATGCCTAGAAGAAGAGAAGATCTAGTAGGGTTAAAGACAATTAAATATACTCATATATTTATAATCAAAAACCCTTTTCATACCCGAAGGTGTGAGGATAGAGGTATCTATATCTGAATGTTTTGTTCCTATATGAAATTAGTCCATTTATTCCTATTTTTGGCCATCTTTTTTGCTTCCTCCCATTTTATATTTCTTCTTTCCAGTATTTCTGCATCTTCTTGTTTCCAAGTTTTCTCAGGTCTTCCTCTCTTCCTTTTTGTATTAACTCGGGCTTCCCATACATCTCCGACTGGTATGTTGCTCATTCTTGTTAAGTGTCCCAACCACTTAAGCTTTTGTTTATCTAATAATTGGAGTATTGGTTCTACTTCCAGTTCCTTTTTTCACATCCTCGTTTCTTATCCGCTCTCTTCGTGTTATACCCTTCACTCTCCGCAAATATTTCATTTCCATTGCTTGGATTCGACTTTGAGACTTCTGTGACAGTATCCAGCTTTCACTTCCATAAGTAAGGATTGGCCGATAAACTATTTTATATACTGTAATTTTGGTTTTTGCACTGATTTCCTTTTTTCCTATAAATGATCTTGATAATGATTCTGATACATACCATTTATTTCAATATCTTCATTTCCGTTTTCATTTATCTTTATACCAAGGTATTTAAATACGTCTACCTGCTCGATTTCTTCTTCTTGTATCCTCAAATAAGTTTTTTTATTCTCTTATCCAGTGGTCATCACTTTTGTTTTCTGTATATTTATTTTCAAGTTTCTCCTCTTTAGTTCTTCTTCCCATATTTTTAGATTTCCTTGCAAATCCTTTTCGCTGGGTGCACAAATCATTAGGTCATCTGCAAACGCACACTCAGACAATGTTATTAGTTTCAACCTGTTGTATCCTATAATATATATCTTTTTAGTTAACGTTAATGATGTCATCCATCACAATAATAAACAATAGATGACTCAGTACTCCACCTTGTCTAAGTTAGTCTTTGATTCTGGATATATCGGATTCAAGGTTATGTCTCCTGACGTGGCTGAAATTTTGGTTGTACAGACTCCTCATTCGTGTGATTAGACTCTTTGGAACCGATCTTTGTTCTTTGTTAAATATACTCACGAGAAGGTTAAATATGTTTTGAAGGGGATAGGGCTGAAGGAGCTACTCCTCAGGACTTTAGATGTTGAAATATATCTTTTAGATCTACAGGATTGAGAATGCTTATTATAAGATCAGTTATCAGTTACCAAATTTGTATTATTGTTTCAGATAGAGCTTTTAACAGATGTATTCACACAAGAAGCGTTAATAATAAAAATGGGAAACCTAGAATTTGGAGTACAAGCGGTAACTTCGGTAAGAATATTTCTGCTGGTTATCTGACAATTATGAATTAATCGAGAATAAGCTAATCATAAACGTTAGTTGGGCTAACCTCTTTTTCATGTTAACATTTTTACACCCGTCGTAACATTTGAACTGATACGTATATTGAATATAGATGACACTCGATCAGAAATATATTTTAATAATTTTGTTTTTCAGGTAGCAGATAACGCATTGGCATACTTCTTTGTTGTTCTACAGTTCATTCGTATGTTTGAATAACATGTCTTTAGGCACATAGTGTTTTGTAGATTGCATTTAATTTGAGAATAAATAAATCAATGCAAATACAATATTAACAAACCCTGGGGGCGTATCAACCAGGCAAGTCAACAGACTTAGAACTGGATGATATCAACAGATATGTGGAGGTTGTAGTGGAGCTCTTATATTATCCTATCTGGAGCCTGAGTAATTATTGCATATTAACATTGAGGATTTTTGAATTATCTTAAAACATTTTTGATTGGGACTGTAATTTTTAGATATTTTACGATAAGTATAATCGATTGCAATTACGGAAATTGTCAAACATATTAAAATAATGTGAAGTGATTTTTATTACAAATTACCAACATTCATTTAATAGGAAAGGATTTATTTTAAGCACTACTTGCAAAATCATAAAAATAGGATTAATTTGTAAAGTACATTTTGATGCTGCAGCTTTAGAACATGCATTTTCCGATCATTTTTTAAAATGCGTCGTTGTGGGTCTAGATCGGCAAGTGACAGAACTGCTGGTAAAGCACTCCTTCTCCCGAGCTCTTATGTCAACATTTTCATTGAAGATAAAATAACAGCACCTAGCCAGAAAGAGTATTAGAAGGGTAGGTCCGTTAAATATCACAGTTTTCATGACAATGTTAATAATATGATGAGTTTTGTTATAAATTTTGGGCAATAAATTTTCTGTTTCTATAATTACCGTCAAATTATTGGTGGATGCACAAAAATTTTTGTACGCGCCACACTCGGAAAGGGTATTTACAGGGCTCGCATGCTTTCAAACTTGCTTTCACGACCTGTGAAGTATCACTTTCTGAGCTTGACACGTAAATAACTATTTTAGTAAAAAGAATCACTCTGTATTATTCAATTTGAACTTGCTCTCAATACAAAAAGCTACCGCATATTTCAAATATTTCAACAGATTGTATTAATGCCTGTTCATAATTTAGCACTACATTTAATTACGAGTTAGTTGAAGCACATCCTAATGACTTTTATTTATAAAGCTAGTGCAGACAGAAAAAATTGAAATATTTCTGCCAAAGTCTGAAAAAGTGTGCCAAATTTTATTCTACACATCAGTAAGGGTCTAAGGCAGATAGGAACAAGATGCTAATGATATAAGAGTGCTTATGGTTGTAAGGGCGATGTTAGTCTTTGTAGTTGTGGGGTGTATGTTTCAGTGCTTTTTATGTGAAATTGTGAATATAGGTAAGCTTTTTTCAATAAGCATGAAATAATCCGACATCAACATAGCAACATTTACGAGCTCTGGTGGTGTCCCCACCCCTGGACCTCATCACCTCTTTCCATTTTAAATATATTTTTTAGCGATACTTTTAATTGTAATTTTATTTGTAGGAGCATTGTTCGAACAAAATGAAAATCTGGAAAAATCCTTCAACTTTGCTGTAGAATATGTGAATAAAAATAATAACGAGTCAGAATTTGAATTTGCTTCATTGATTCAAAATAATTTGACTGAGAATAATCCCTATACAGCGATGAGGAATACTTGCTTGATTTTAGAAGAAGGTGTAGTTGGTATTTTTGGTCCGAAAGCATTCCAGAACATTGCAGTAGTTCAATCAATATGTGATCTTAAGGAAATTCCTCATATTGCTACAAGGTATGTGAAAAAAGCTATTAGAACAAGCATGGTATTCTGACCTTACTAAGATCTTATATGATTTCACTTTATTCGATAATAGTTTTGTATCTGTAGAGTAGGGAGAGTGAATGTAGGCTCACAGCACTTAGGCTACATGTGACCCATTGTACATCCTCCCGAGGAGTTGTCCTCCTAGGTCATTGTCCATCCTGTCCTTCTCAGGAAGGTAGACAGGTCACTAGGAGACATCTCTTTTATATCGGCAGATGTAGGCCAAGACTCACCGAACACACACTCTCTTTTCGACGTTAACTTCGGACACTCGCATAAGACAATTTTGCCTGACAATTTTATCTTCCTGTTCACACATCCTGCATAGAGGTGTGTCCACTAGCCCTATAGTATGGAGGTGCTTCCTTAGTCGACAGTGGCCAGACAGAAATCCTACTGTTAAACGTAGGTTTTTCCTGGTCATTGCCAAATATTTCTTCGACGCCAGCTTCCCAAGTTAGCTGGGTGATCCTGGCAAGACTGCATCCTTTGATTCCATCCCATCTCCTAAGGGATTGAGCATGGGTGTAGCGTTTGAGTAGTTCCACAATTGTCGAAGTCGTTAGGTCGTAGGTGTCACTGGGTCCTTAATTTTTTCCCTGGCTGAACAATCGATAATAGTTATTTGTTGTAGATGGAATTTTTGGTCTCCTCGTGATGATACTATGGTAAATATTTATCCAAACCCTCAGTATTTATCAAATGCTTACTACCACATAATTTCCTCACAAAAATGGAAGACTTTAACAATCCTTTATGAAGATAATGAAAATTTGATAAAAATTTCTAAATTCATTGAAAATGCCCAAGATGATAAAATACCAATACAATTAATTCAGCTGGATCCATACGATTCTGGCAATTACAGGTACTTTTATTGAAAATATACTGAATGTGGTCACAGAGTGAATCCATTTTTTAGAACAGCTATGAAGAAGCTAAAGCTGACAGAGCAAAATTACGTAGCTATAGACTGCAACATTGAGAATCTATTTGAAGTGCTATCGCAAATACAGCAAGCAGGTCTTTTGAACGAAAGATTCAGTTATTTGATAACAAACCTGGACGCTCACACTATAAATTTAACGCCGTTTCAGTATAGTAATGCTAACATTACTGGTGTAAGTATTGGTACTATTTAAATATCACCATATGCAATTCCAATTGGAACTTTGGGTTGTCCTAATACAATTATAAGCTTCAAAAGGCCTTCCTCAGTAGTAATTGTACGACCAAGCTTATTACTATCACTACATACCCAGACTACCTCAGTTTCCCAGTCACATGTCCCTTGAAACTGACATCCTAGTTTCCTCCAATGTGGATGAAAGGGTAGGAAATCTTGTAGCGGTCGCTGCAGGTCTTTATCTTATAGAAAAAGACAAATATTTTCCAGGTTAGACTGGTAAATCCAGAAAAAGAACAAACCCAACGTGTAGCTCAAGAGTTTTTCTCAGAAGATACGACTTTGTTAGAGATATCTGCATGGAAATTGACCCTAGAGACCGCTTTGGTTATAGACGCTATGAATATGTTTACAAGTGTTTTTATGGATAGACAAAAATCAAGCACCATCAAACTAATATCGGAGAATAATAACAGTTTTCCATGCGATGGTACCAGTAGTTGGGAGCATGGATTTAGTTTAGTTAACATGATGAAGTCGGTAAGTCAATAATTTATTGATAATTTTAAATCTTTAATATCATGAATTTTTAGTATGAATATGAAGGATTGACAGGAAAAGTATTATTCGATACCCAAGGACTTCGTAGTAATTTTGAGTTGACAGTATTTGAGTTGTTAGAAGGTGGTATCGCGGATATTGGTACTTGGACGTCTTCAAAGGGTCTTAATATATCTAGAGTTAAAGATACTACCGAAGAGGAAGATGAAGAGAGCTTGAAAAATAAATCCTTCGTTGTCCAAATCACTTTAGTAGGTATTCTTAACATATTTTGGAATTTTATTAGAAGGTCTCTCTCTTTATAACTGTCATCAATTATTCCAGACAGAGCCCTTTGGTATGATGAAGTTAACAACCAGTCATCTTTCGGGAAATGATATGTATGAAGGATACGCCATTGATTTAATCGCAAAGTTGGCAGAAATGGAAGGATTCAACTATACGTTTATAGTGAGAGTGGACAAAAGTAATGGAGCCTATCAAAATAAAACAAAAACGTGGACTGGAATGATTGGAGATCTCTTGAACAATGTAAGTGAACCTTGTAACTACACCGAGAAAAAGATTTATTTGTGACAATCAAAATCTTATTTTCTTTCTTAATAATAAATAAGTAATGTTATTTTTAAACAAAGGGGGGTCGAACAAAACAGTTTATTTGTCTATAAATAACTCTTCTCTCGGTGTATAAACCTGCAAATTCCCAATTCCCAACTAAACTAATTACACTTAAGTATAGGCAGACGCAGTAAAAATAAGTACCATTATGTATTAAGGCCCAAACATTTGAAGGATTTTCTTAATAAAGTTCCATGTTTGATTGAAAGATATTTTTGTACTGCAGAATCTTTAACGTTTTCGATTCTTTCGATAATTTTCTAGGTATCGGATTTTGCCATTTGTGACTTCACAATAACGTCAGATCGAGAAGAAGTAGTGGATTTCACCGACCCATTTATGACTCTAGGTAATCACCTCCACCAACACTCATCAATAAAAATAATATTTCAAATTTCAGGTATAAGCATCCTTTTCAGAAAACCGGAAACCGCACCTCCTAGTTTCTTTTCCTTCGCCGATCCTTTCGGCTTGGACACCTGGATGTGCTTAGGAGCTTCTTTTTTCGTGGTATCTATAGCTCTTTACTTCATGGGTAGACTATGTGCCGACGAATGGACAAATCCATACCCTTGCATCGAGGAACCGGAATTTTTGGTTAACCAATTCAGTCTTTCGAACGCACTCTGGTTTGCTACTGGATCTCTATTAGCACAGGGTTCGGAAATTGCTCCAATGTAAGTACCTACAAGGTCAATAATAGTTTGGCAAGTTTATCTGAGCCTACGGGGTATCGGTAAGAGGCGAGGAAACATGGCGGTATCTGTCATAAAAGTACAAATGGCGTACGGTACCTATTTTGTGGCAATTATGGTTTTCGTACAAGGCTGCCAGAGCTTGAAGAAGCCCATAACAATTTTGGATCTTTTAATCTTTTAATATTCATAAATTGAAAAAATAATGTTAATAGAAAAAATCCAAGGAAACAAGCACATTACGGAATTAACGTTTAATCATATTGTTAATATTGTTGATAATAAAAATTCCCCTTCCTATTTATTATCATTACATACTTAGCACTTTAGCTTTTTCATAGTTAAACGTGGCAATATCGAATGTGCATTTCTTTCACGGCTTCAGATAAACTTGCCAAAGTATATAGGTTGTCTGGTAACTTATGGCGGTAGCGATGCTAGGTGGGGGGTTGAATCGTCATCAGGAACAATACAATTAATGGGGTTTGTGTCTTTTAATAATTAATATAATAAATGAACGTTGTGTTGTAAGCTTAAGTACTTTTTTGTAGTACAATTATTGTAATTTGTTAAAAATACAAGAGCTATTTTGTTACCAACGTAAATGTGACTTCTAGCAAGTTATTCCCTTTTCAATCACTCCCGAAATCATTGGAATATGCCTTGCTTTTTATAATTTAATAGATTCTAAGAAGTCAGAGGCATACGCCATCTATATATCACTGGTACAACATCATAACAGTAGAAAGCAAATTCCCAACGAACTAATTTTCAATTTACCCACTAGATGTCGATATCCATAATAAATGTGAAAAACTGCAGAGAAAATTAATTTTTTAGCGCAATTTCAACAAGAATGGTCTCCGGGATATGGTGGTACTTTTGCTTGATTATGAGTGCTTCATATACAGCAAACTTGGCTGCTTTTTTAGCAACTGAAAATCCTATAAAGCTTTTCACTGATCTACAGAGTCTTTACGATAATGAAGAAGGAATAAAATATGGCGCTAAAGATGGTGGAGCAACTGTACGATATTTCACGGTGAGCGGTCAACAATTTAATAGCAAAATTGCTGTATTTTTGGTTCTATTTGATTCACATAGCTGTAAATTGCACATAAATCTTACAGAATAATATTTTTAGAGTGCGGAACAAGGTACCCTCTTGTGGAAAGTGGGGCAACATATGCTACAACATCCTGAAGATTTACCAAAAGAAAATGATCTCGGAGTGGCAAAAGCAGAAAACGAAAAATACGCCATGTTCATGGAGTCATCTTCTATTGAGTATACAACCCAAAGACATTGTTCTTTACAGCAATATGGTGATAATCTCGATCAAAAAGGATATGGTATTGCGATGAGAAAAGGTAAATTATATAAACTCACTTTTTGCTTGTGTGGCGAAGTCCAATTTTTTCAGGTTCTCCATACAGAAAGCGAATGAGCCTAGCAATTCTAAAACTGCAGCAAAACCATTTTCTCGACGATTTAAAAACCAAGTGGTGGGAAGAAAGAAGAGGAGGAGGAGCTTGTTCAGTGAGTGGCTTGTATCATAGAGAAATACATAAGAGAGTTGTTAATGTGGCATAAAGTTATTACTAGGTTAGGTTAGGTTTGTGGTATAAGGCCCTCCATTGCGACTCACAAGAGTCTATTGTGGCTCACACCTATTCAGATATTTCACCAAACAAATTCAGCTTCTTAACAAAACCGATTATTTTATTTGGAGAATGATATTTCAGGTCTGAGGGCGAGAGAGAGACCCTGCCAAACATCAGATACCTGATTCGAGCCGCGGTGGGGCAGGCACAAACAAAGACGGCAAGTCGGATCTTCCGACAGTCCAAGTCTTAGCAAATGATGATTCAGATGACAGTGGCCTGTTAGACAACGTAGGTCATGCCTGCTATAGTCTAACAATAGTTTGGAGACATACTTCGAAGAATGTATAAAAGCCTTTGAATGAACCAATCCTGGTAAATACTGCCAGAAGTCTAAAGCTCTTCTTGTTGTCCAGGTATTTAGTGTTTGTTTGGCAAAACTTATTGCGATGCCAATTGTAGGTTCTGGTCCGATAGAAACACGTGCGGTACCCTCCCTGGCAAGAAAGTCTGCCTTCTATTGAGGAGAGTCTTTTTTGGCAGTCTAAAACCAATTTCGACGTTACACGGCGAGAGCTGAGTGCTTTTAAAGCCGTTTGGCTGTCCGAGAAAATTTTTATTGTTCTATGTATGAGATTGGCTTGCTCCACTCTCTCCACACATGAAACAACGGCGTAAATTTCAGCCTGAAATACGGTTGCATAGGATCCTAGAGAGGTTGAAATTTCTGTCCTAGGTCTGCGCCCGTATACACCTGCACCAGACCCTGAGGGTGTTTTTGAGCCGTCTGTGTACCAACAGCTGTCTGCTCTTAATAGCTCATCCTTATGGAGGACCCATTCATCTCTATTTGGAATTAGGACGGTGTAAGGTGTAAGGCAGGTCGTAGTTTACTGTTAAAGGCATTATGTCAGAGGTCATTCCCAGAATACTGTGACTTTCACTGTCCGCTAGTATTCTGCTTCGTTCTGCATAAGCCTGATTTGTGCATTTAGAAAAATGTACAATTCTGTATGCTGTTTATCTAGGCTCTTTTTCCAAAAATATATGGAGAGGAGGGAAGGATTTTCATTGCTGCTGACGGTGTGGAGCTGATAGCACCAGTAATTGACAGACAAACCTGTCTCTGCAAACCAGAGAGCTTTGCTTGGGCCGTTCGCTGTAAAGCTTTGGGCCACCAGGAAATAGCTCCATATTTGATCATTGGTCTAACGATCATTACATATATCCAATAGATTTGTTTGGGTCCCAAGCCCCAAGATTTTCCACAGATCCTGCGACATGTCCACAAAGATAGTCTGGCCTTATGGATAACTTTTTTCAAGTGAGCGTTCCAAGTAAGTTTCTTATCTAGGATAATCCCCAAATATTTTACTACTTTAGTAAAGGGAACTATCACAGTTTTGCCAGGTTTAACAGACATCTGTTTCTTCTGACACCAACTGTGGACCTCGTCCAACGTCTTTTGGAGGATATTATATGCTACCCTTCCTGACTTGGTCCTTGCCAAGATGACAAGGTCGTCTGCATACGCTTGCAGTTCTACCCCTTCTCTTTCGAGATCGCTAAGCAAGTTATCCATCAAGAGAGACCACAGTAGGGGCGATAGTACTCCGCCTTGTGGGCATCCCCTGGAAACCTTAAAGCTGATGGTCTCGTCCTGAAGATATGTAGTGGCTGTCCTATTTGTGAGCATTGCATATATCCAAGCAGTAATGGTTGGTTTGATGCCCTTTTCAGTCCAATGGAGGTCGGTAGTGCATTGTTAAATGCTCCCTCAATGTCAAGAAATATGGCCACCGCAATCTCCTTGTTGTTAAGGGATTGTGTGATTTTCTCAACAAGGTTGAGTAACGCTAAATCTGTTGATTTGCCAGTTTGATAAGCATATTGGTGGATGCTTAGGGGGGGAATATAATAAAGCTATAGTTATCACTAGCTGAAATATCACTTAAGACGCGCGCATTGATTGATTGAGCATTCAGGATGGACGTAATATTAAAATTTCAAATATCGGCGATGTAATTGGTGAACAAAGTGAAGTATGACAAGTAAAAAGATATCAAAATGGCTCCTTTCAGGCATGCGCATACAAAAAAGCGATCATTAGCTTCTTATTCTTTGATTTTATTGATAAGCTCCGTGTAGTGGAAGATAGGGCTTGCTAGTTCAGTTAGTTAATGTATGTTTTAAAACCCAATCTTATTATTTCTCAGGGTTTGCATTAAAATGATAATAATGATCAAAAATATGATTTCAGGGAAACGAAAAAGATTCAGAAGCAGATCCTTTTGGTATCAAAAACGTTGAAGGCTGCTTCTCGTGCACAGTTTACGGCACCTGCTTGGCAGTTGTAATAGTAATATTCGAACATTTACTGTACGTGATGAAAGTGAGTGTGAAAACCAAAACACCTTTTGCGAAAATATTCATATCGGAATTATTGGCGTATAAAGATTTTAATAGTGCCAGTAAACCGAACTTGATGATAGACAATAAGTCCGAAGCAGAAGAAGAGAGTCAACAAGAGGAAATCGGAGAGCTCAAGTCAAAGACTAAATCACCATCGATGAGGTCTAGAACATGTTCAATTTCGCGAGCTAGATTGAGGCATAAAAGAAAGTCTGTTATAAGCAGGAAATCTGGTACACCTCAATCGTATGGGTACATCAAACCTGGATCTGCTGAAAGTCTTAAATCTAAGGTGCATACGTATGGGTTCGTGTTTGCTGAGAATAATAGGAGTGACAACTCGAAATCACAACAGCTGGAGCCTAATCCTAAGTCTAGGGATAGTTCTAAGTTTAAAATTCGATCCTACGGGCAGGATATTTCTGCATCCAACGACAGTAATCAGAGATTTTAGAATTATGTAAAATATTTCACTGTTTTTTCTCGACATCGTCCCTCAGATTGGCTGATTGACATATTTAACTATTTCCTGATATGTGAAACTTTATTACAGACTCTAGCTATACGTATTTTATGAAGTCAATTGGAGAATGTTGAATAGATTTGTGATTTTTCAAAATAAATGTGATAATATATTCTGTCATAGTCTAATATCAGCACTGGCAACATCGCTTATAATATTTTTTGTCTGTAAATGGGTAAGAATGTAAAAATATTGGGGATATAAAATAGAAATTGAATTCCTAGTTATTTATTTACAATTAATCCAAATATTAAAATTAAAAACCTTAATTTTCAGGTATAGAAGCAAATTTAACTATATTTTTAAGCTTGCTGAGAATGTCTCCAACCAATTTGTGACTCCGCACATAAACTAGCAGGTCTTAAACTCTTCTTATTTCTACTTCTACTTTTTCTGCTTCTTTTGCCTTTACTACTGTTATTGCTTTGCAAAGTTTCAGCACTGTTTTCTTTAACCACCAAACTGTAACCAATTGGTCGTTCATCGGACTGTTCTTCTACTGCATCTTCAGTGCTACCAACCTCTTTTTCCATCTTCCCAAATCTAGAATAACATTTACATTTTTTTCAATTACATCTCGCACTATAAACCCATAGGTACTCACTTGAAATAAAATTTAATTTCGTCTTTCAAAGCTTCGAAAAAACTAACTCTAGTTCTCTTGGATTTCTTAATGCAGTAAAGTGTCATTTCAAACATTGCTAGAAAGAAAGAAAGTACGGTTCCTCCTATAGTTACCCAAAAAACACCTCCAACTCCCTTCAAATTCAGTGGGGTAGCATCTCCGTTTTCCGCTTCTGACTAAAACGTTTTATCAATTAGAAAACTTACACCATCAATTTGGATTCCACCCAGAGCACTCAACAGATACATCGAATAACAGATACCAATAATAAAACTCTGTTGCTCAGCGGTATTCTTGGACGTGAGCCAGGCATTTGACCGTGTCTGGCACAAGGGTCTGCTATACAAAGTCAAGCAAATCGTTCATTCCTACTTTATCCTATTAAAATCCTACCTTAGTCAATTTGAAATAAAAATGGGAAGTGAAAAATCAAAACAACACTCAATGAAAACAGGAGTTCCGCAAGGGAGTGTCCTTGGGCCATTGCTGTATGTTTTATTCACACCACACTTGAAACATTTGCGACGATATATCAGTACTAAATTTGAAGAAGCACCTCAACATTCTACAAAACTGGTTTAAAAAATGTAGATTCGAGATAGATCAAAGTAAATCCAGACAGATCACTTTCACACACACCTTCCACATCAACAATGAATATATTTAGAAACAAGTGTTCAGTAAGAATATTGTTAAGTAAGTACTTACTGGACACTGACCACCACCTTTACGCTCTTCCCACCATTTCCTTTTTAATTCATCGATTTTTCCAGAGTTCTGCAGTACCAGCATGGCAGTAGTTAAAGCATTTCTGTACGTAGAATCTTGAACAAAAAACAAGTGTTTATTAGAAAATTTATTCCTGTATTCCAAATCTTAGTCTTCCCATTATACAGGGTGTACCATTCTTACGACAAACTTCGGTATATGGGTTATTTTAAAAGATATCAAAAAATGTTATCAACAAAATGTGTTGAAGGTCCATATTTTGAAATTATATCGAACTTTACATAAACGTATCTATATCTTTTGGAGGACTTTGTATAACGTGGCAGAACCTTATATCAAAAGCTTCAAAAAATGTAACCAATCCGAATTCGGTATAATATACAGGGGTTCCCGTTTGAAAAATCATATGTTTGGTTTGTAACCGAGTTATGCAGCACTCTGTATACTTCGATATAATTTCAAAATATGGACCTTCAACACATGCACTATTTTTGTTGATAACATTTTTTGATATCTCTTAAAATAACCCATATACCGAAGTTTGTCGTAAGGTTGGTACACCCTGTATATACTAACTTTTTCTCATAGCAACTCCATATCCTTTCTCATCCAGTTTATCTCCAACCTGATTTAGTTCGCATTTTCGCTGGACTTCATATTCTATGGACTTATCTTCCATGAAGAAAGCAAAATCTCCTTTTTGAGCAGCTTCAACACCTATTTTATTATCAAAAATTTTAATTTTCGCTTTGTCCTTCAACATAAAGCTATAAATCTTGCCAAAGTCACTGGATGGATCTGCTAACCATTTGGTCTGAAAATATTTTATAATATAAATGAAGATTTATCCCGATAATATTGTCAATATCTCATACTTTGAAAAAGTTCTCAGTCGCTCCTTGATCTTTAGCCCCAACCGTGATCCCGAATAAATCTTTATTTTCAACCAGCTCATGCAAATTTGTAAAATGAGGATCAGGTTTTTCGGTTGTTAAAAAAGCAGCTAAGTTAGCAGTGTAAGACGAAACCATCAAAAGTGTAAAGAACCACCACATTCCTGCAACCATTCTTGTAGAAATTGATCTTAAAAAATGCAATTAAAAGTAAAAATCATCAAAATCACCTCCCAGTTATCTTACTTAAGTTCAATTTCTGATCCTTGCTGCATGATAGATCCTGTAAT
>CAJUYI010001867.1:0-35129 GCA_910591695.1 Galerucella pusilla
CGTACATAGAAAGGTTTGGAAGCTCTTGGTTTTAGAAATAGATTGGATTGGTACATTCTTCTATCTTCAAGCGATGGTTCATTCACTTCACTGTATAGCCTCTCAATTGGTGTTGAACGAAATGCGCCTGTTATAATTCGTAAAGCTGCGTTGTGTACGCTGTTTGACCGGTTCAGGAGTGTTTTACTTGCTGTCGTGTAGGCTATTGATCCATAGTCTAGCTTAGACCTGATTAGTGTGCGGTAAAGCGTTAGTAAAGTTTCTCGATCAGCACCCCAATTTTTAAGAGGTTAAGTCACTTTTGACATGTTGAGAGAAGGTTGTTTATGTGGGATTTCCAATTGAGAGACTCATCAAAGATCATCCCTAAAAAAGTAACAGATGTGTCAGCTTGTAATTGACTTCCATATAGACGTAGATTCACATGATCTGCAATTTTCTTTTTTGAAAAACATATTTGTATTCTGTGTAAAATTCAATTTTTTTCAAAATCGCAGAGCGCTTTCGGCTATTAAGCCATCTTCAGTGCTATACTCGTCAGGTGTTTGTTACAAGAAACTTTTCGACATTGACATTGACGTCACAGAGTAAAATATCTTAAGATAACATTAAATTCAAAATAATCCCCTGAATAGGCACTGAAGCTAAAAATGGCTTAATAGACGAAAGCAATTTTAAAAAAATTAAATTTTACACGGAATACAAATGTGTTTTCTTGACTTAAGATTATTATTCGGATATCTAAAAGTAATTCAGTATTCACTGGATATACAGGGGGAAAAAGAAAACATTTTTTTCCTCTACTTTTGACACACCCTGTAGGTTAATTCTGCTAGTGGATCTGCAACACAATTAATTTTATCAAGAAGACTGATTTGTTTCCAACATTTTGTTTTTTTATTTACCCCAATATCTTAATTTGTTTGTGAAATGTGACAGTTTAAAGAAAATGCAACATTCTTAGTTTTTTAATTCAGTATTAGCAGAGTAATACGTAATTTTATAAATAAACCAAATAACAAATAGACTAATAATTATTACAAATTAATATTGGGTATTTCCCCCACGAGCGCGAATAACTGCCTCAATGCGTCGTGGCATACCCTCTTTTAGATGTCGAATCTTCATCTGGTCAATCTGATCCCATTCTTGGACCAAAGCATCTCTCAAAAAATTTAAATTACTTGGAGAAGGAACTCGGTTACGAACTCGTCTGCCCATCATGTCCCAGATGTGCTCAATTGGATTGAGGTCTGGGCTACGTGATGGCCAGTTCATCCTTTGAATTTCTATTCCGTCCAAATATTGAGATACAATTCTCGCAATATGTGGTCGAGCGTTGTCGTGCATAAATATGAATTCGTTTTCTATAAACGGTGCAAATGGAATTACATGTGGATCTACCACATCACGAATATATCGGTTAGCTGTCATTGCTCCACCGCCAACAATGACTAAATCAGTACGAGCTTCCATGCTTATGACGCCCCAAACCATTACCGATCCTCCTCCATAACTGAGTCTTGTGGAAAAATTTGCTAGGTCAAACCTTTCGCCTCTTCTTCGGTATATTCTTTCTCGGCCATCTGGAGAACGTAAACAAAACCTTGACCCGTCAGAAAATAAAATCTTACTCCAGTCATCGACATTCCAATGTTGATGCTCCCTGGCAAATCGTTCTGTGATTACTAAGTAGCTCCGAATCATAGTTGCAGGTCTTCTGGACCGTAATCCATGTTCTCGTAATCGCCTTCGAATCGTTATTTCGTTAACAGCTACTTGGCGTACTTCTTCCAAACGGTTTCGAGCCATGACAGCAGTAGTATTTCTTTCTCGCAAAAAGTTTAATGTTACAAAACGATCATCTCGAACATTTTTAGAACGTCGTCTGCCAGATCCTCTTCGTCTCGAAAAACTACCAGTTCCATTGAAACGTTGTACAGCTCTCTGGACGTTATAGCTTGTAACACCCAATATTCTAGAAACATAATTCTAAGACCTACCGTCTTGTACCAGAGCAACTGCTCGTGCTGCATCAGTAGGTGTTAAAACCATGATGTTAAATTGAATACTGATAATTAAACTGTAATTGCGAAGTAACGAGTTTTTGACAGTTGTCATATTGTGAGTTGGCTAGAGGACTCTACTTATTTTGTAGTTTATTTTATACCGTCATTTAAATTATGACCATTTCTAAAATGTTGCATTTTCTTTAAGCAGTCACATTTCACAAACAAATTAAGATATTGAGGTAAATAAAAAAATAAAAAGGTTGGAAACAAATCAATCTCCTTAATAAAGTTGATTGTGTGCTGATCTACTAGCAGAATTAACCTACAGGATGTGTCAAAAGTAGAGGAAAAAATTGTTTTCTCTTCTCCCCTGAATATACGGCGAGTACTAAATTACTTTCAGATGTCCGAATAATAACCTTAAGACTACAGTATTTTATCTAAAAGTTGCTAAAAAATTCAAATAAATCAGCCTCCCCATTTGAAAGTTATAGCATTTTTAAATAAATCATTGTTTTGAATGGATCGAATTTTAAGTCGGTAAGTGTATTATTTTTGTTGGTTCGAAAAATTAAAATCTGATGATTTTCTATATGATTTACTTTAAAGCCGATTTTTATACCGAGTATAACTGGTAATTCCAATCATAGAATCCAATTAAAGTTTTGAATTCTGACATTTCAAAAATAACTACTAAGTATAAACCATAGTATAAATTATCTATTAACCGAGGAATAAACTCATTTTGCATTTCTATTGATTGGCTTCACGTAAGAATATTAGGATAAGGAAATTGAGAAGAGATAAAATAATAGCATAAGTTGAATGAGGTTTCGAATTTCAACAATCAGAAAAATTGTTCTGAAGAATATGATGAGCTGGAATTTCTTAACTATGTTCTGGCTGTGTGTAGAAGCAGACATGTCTACCGGACTTACTATTATTCGTTTTTTGCATTCTGAAATAAATTTTATGATAATAATAATATGGAAGTTGAATTCCCACTTCAAAAATTAATATCCTTTTCCATTGAGCTAAATAGCATTTCAAGTTTATTTATTAACATCCTTTTTAAGCATAGATGTCAAAGGCAATAGTATTATAACTCCTTACAGAATATATCTACAAGATAGGACCAACCATGTTAGTTAAGCTGTTGAAGCAACTAGTTCTTGTGTAATTAGAATTGAAAATGCCTAAAAAATTGGAGAAAAATGGCATCGCCATCTCACTGGGCGCCAGGTAACACTGGTATTGGAAATACTCTTTTGGATACCAGAATCCTTTTGAAATGTCAGCGCCAATTTAGGATTGGACAGACAATAAAACAAACTCTGGTGAAATCATATGGATATCTAGGCCAGACAGGACACTGCTTTCTGAGTGAACACCTCAAAAAACTTAAACTGGCAGAACTGGGAGAATGTATACTTCGCAAAATAGGAGGAGAAAAAACATATACATACTTGCAAGGTACATAATATCCTTGTCAAGATAACATTGTTCTATTCTGTGTAAAAATTTTATTTTAAAATTGCAAAGCGCTTTTGTCTATGAAGCCATCTTCAGTGCGATACCTGGAAGTAAGTAATAGGTAATATGTAGTTGAAAATATGTAAAATAAAAAATTAGTATAGAAATACTTACTCGTCATGTATATGATACAAGAAACATAATTAAAGATCGACAACACATTAACGTCACAATAATAAAATTCTTCAAAATTACATTAAATTTAAATTTAAAATATTCCCCTGATTATTTTCAATTTTAAATCTTTAAACATAATCCTCTGTAGTTGTGCCCCCTTTTTCGCTGCCTTGTCCGCAAAGTGCTTTATATGTTGTGAGAAATTTAGGTTCTTGTTGAAAATCACTCCCAGGTATTCCATGTTCTTGGTAGACTCAATCGTTTGTCCCTCTACCGTTATGTTGAAAGACCCTATGCTTCTTGGGCCTTTTACCACTAATACTTTCGTTTTCTGGGGTTCCCACGCTCAGAAATTTCTTCATCATCGCTGACTCCTTTTTCTTTCAGTTGAGGGCGTGTTAGCATCTTTTTTGGTTGTGTTTTATTCTTGCATCTCCTTGACGCACTTCTATGGCCTTCTTCCAGGCAGGTCAGACAGTATGGTCTATTTATGGATTCCTGAACCATGTGCCCCTCTTTGGCGCAGTTTCTGCACCTGTCACTCCTATCCTCACCTTTGCATTCTATCTTTTTGTGGCCTTCCTCCCAGCATCTGTTGCATTTAATCATCGGTCTTCTTTCCTTGATGTTGCTAGTAGAGTAACCCACTCTGAGTTTTCTCATTTCTATTAAGCTTTCTATTATTTTAGAGTCTGCTATTACTGTGGCTGCATTTCTGCCTCCTGTCATCGGGTGCAGTACCTTAATTTCCAGGTCGGTTTTTTCTAGTCTCGTCTCGTCCAGAGCAGTGGGTCCATCATCCTCTCCATGAATCCTCCCTACATGAATAGTGTTCCTCTCGCTGATACTTACCTCACCTATTGTCACGTTCCCTTCGGTCGTATTATCTTCCCCGCCCTTTGGGCTTCCCTTTTTAATATACTCAAACGCCTTTCCTCCCAATAGTTTACGGAGGAAATGGAATTCTGTTGTTTTTGCGAGGTCGATTATCACCACCTTATCTCACTCCTGCTCTACGATGGTAATTTTGTTCTCGCTTATTTTTGTCTTATATATATATATATCTTCTGGCCAGTATAATACCTTTAGGACTTTCCTTAGTTTCACTTCGTCCATTTCTTCATTTATCATGCATTCGATTGATGCTATCGACATGTCCAGCCTGATTTCCTCCAACTCTACTTGGCAGTTAAAGTCCGCGCTCTCTTTTGTCGTTTTGCTTTCCTGGCCTGTTCCATCTCGGATGCCAGAATATCTTTTAGTCTCTCAATTTCCTTTTTTGCCACTTCATTGGCAATGTTCATCTTCAGAATTCTTCTAAGTTCTTTAGATGCTTAATCCATCGAATGTGTGATCGAGTCCATAAACTCGCTGCTTACACTTATTTCCTGTTTTGGTGGTGTGTCTTCAATTCTCTTCCTCTTGTTTGTGTTCCAATCAGATGTTAACCATCTTAGGAATCCTTCTGCTTCTCCTATATTTGGAGTACTCGTTTTTATTTCTTTATCCTCGTCCTTCGTCTCTTTTTGCTTCTCCGTAGTTCTCCTTATCTTCTTGGATTTTCCGATCATCTCTTCTGATCTTTTCCATGCTTCCAGACATTTCTACTAGCGCATGGTCCTGGTCGCCTAACTCATACGCAGTGCAGTCGCTGGATGACGGTCGAGCCTGGTATTGGATACCTTTCCCGAAATTCCTTCGTACTCTGAAATAGCTACTTTACTGTCATAATGGAAAATGTTCAATCCAAAAATTACATGCAATGAGAAACGGATCATAGCAGTTTAATGTATTCTACTTTAGAAGAACCACCCACAGAACATATCTATAAATTCACTACAATACATATCAAATGTTTAGCTGAACAGCTGGATTTATAAAGGACCGCCCACAGTTGAGAATACGGAGTGGTGGGAATTGCTCTGTATGTTGTAGGTGTCCAAATAAACGATTCTTATAATCGTATTTTTAATCTATGAAAGCTTGATGTTGGTCGACTAGTTCAAAAGCAGTTCTGATACAATGCTTAAGACCTATATGACGCATTTCAATTTGCATATATCTGTATATTCAAGCGAGCGAAAACATGTATAAACTGTTTCACACCGATGCAAAATTCCATCAACTTTCATCTGTTCGGTGACTATAGGTGTGTTCTTTTTACAGAATTTGCTCGAGCAGATCAGCTGCTCTGTTCACTTGAATGATTTTGCGTATTCTTTTTAAGCGCTCGTTTTGAACAGAGCTGAACTATCTCTTCCCCTCTGGCCCCTAACTGCACTACCTCTTGTGGGTGCTTGGCTCGGCTCTGCCGTTTAGTTGATCATAGCCTCAAAACATAAGGAGCATTCTTTTTAAGATTTCCTGTTCACTTTGGTCACCCGCTCAGGTTGAAAATTATCTCAACAGAGCTGAACAGAATAGTGTAAAAAGAACACAACATATGTCATCAAAGGATGACAATACTAGGCCTTATGTAGCTTGTGAATCAACATTCGAATATGGGAAAATAATGGCACGTGTGAGTGGATTATTAGCATACACGATACTCTGCAAGTTTATTCATATACATGTTCCGGTTGACCGCAATAGATGCTCCTGCATAGATCGACCGGCATATAAAATTGGGAAGGATTGTTTTTAAAATATTCTAGTTAACGTGTAGATACTGTGATTGCAAAAGTTTGATTAATAAAAATATTTTGAAATATACTGTTTTCTCCTTTTTCATTACTAATTTGTAGAACAACATATAATGTAAAAGCAAGTTTAGTAGGTATGTTCAAGATCAAGACTTGTATAGCGGATCTAATAATATAAACATAATAAATGTGAGAATTAAAAAGGGACTGGAAATCCCTTTTTGGAGGAGGAATCCTTTTGCATTGTCAGCTCCAATGTAATATTGGAATGAATAAGAAAAGCCGAAAAGAAAAGAGTTTCTATCCATTCATTGTAAAGATCCAGTCAATCCGATATACTCCAAAGGACTAGAAGAAACAAATGGATGCCTACGCCAAGGTAAGTCTGCACTGAGAGTTTAGTCCTAATAGGACCCTACCATTCATACTACACTACCAACAAAACACTACCAAACGAGTGGATCAATAAAAATTTAGATTCTTGTGAGTGGCAGAATAAACCATGCACATTCTTGTGTATATTCTGAAATTCCAGTAGGAAATTGGTGACTTTCTTCAAGATCTAAGTCTCAGTGTCATATAAATCGGAAAAGTATAAAATTGAGGCATTTTATATTAGTACTGGGAATGAAGCATTCCACCTGGCAATTTTTTCGTCCAGCATGGATTGACTTGAAATTTTAACAGAAGGTAGGTGATAGCCCAAGGATCAAAATCTATATCGAACCGAAGGGCGCTAAAGCCTTGGGGGTGAAAATTTTTTATTACATTTTAACTACAGGAATCGATTGAAAAACTAACTGATTCTAAGTAAAAAATGTTCTATACATTTTTTTTGTAAAATCTATATTCTCTAAGTTATTCGCGATTGAAAGTAACGCTTTTTAAAGGAAAAAATCGACGTTTTTGATATGGTTTTCGCGGATAACTCGAAAATTATGCATTTTATCAAAAAAACTGTGGAAAGCAAAATTGTAGCTTTTGAAAAAACAAGCAAAACTTTTTTTTTAATTTTTCTAAAACCAATAGGAACCGAGATATGGCTCATCCATGATTAGCTTTTTTTCCCAAATGCAAAATGTGATAGATTCAAAGTCAAATACCGGAAAAATGATGCATTTTTCGTTGAAAACTCATAGAAACTTTTCCAAAGAGCATGATTACACCTTTCTTTTGAAGAAGAAGAAGGTCTGTAGCATCAAAATTCAGTGAATTATGACAAAAATAATGTCCGTACTGAATTTTTTATACAAAAAAATCGGTGAAAACAACACCCTAACTACCCCCCTAATTAAAATTGATCTTCACCCTTATGCAATTCTCTTTGTACAAGTATGGTTAATATGTCCAAGAAGTTTGACCAATTTAAAATTCATAGTTTTCGAAAAATTATGGCTTAAAGTAGAAAGTTATTTTTCATAATTTTGTATTTTTTACCCTTTCTTTCAAAACTCCGAAAATATTAGAAGTACAAGCAAGGTTAAAAAACGAAATTGTAGCCTTTTTTTATGACTAAAATTTTCCTGTGAGTAAATGTTTTGTACAGTTGATATTTGACGAGATATAGCCGTTTAAAACGTCTATTTACGCACAAGCACCACCATTTCTTAGCCATTTAAAGTCACCCCATTTAAAAATGGAAGGGTCTAAAGAGATTTAACTTACAGATCCTTGTAGTTCTTGAAAAACCCTACAAAATCGTTTTTGAATAAACTTTTTATCATCAAAAATGAAGGAAATACGTTAAAAAAACCAATCATGTCAACATTACACTGAAAATTTTATGACAATTCCAAAAACCAATCAAATTTCCTTATTTTATATCATATGAACAAACTCAGCCAATCATGTCAACATTACACTGAAAACAGACCATGGGCAATTTTCACACGTTGCTATGGATACATATTGATTTATTTCGATTTTGAAGTTTCGAATATTTAATATTTCGAAATGTCACGATTTGGTTGTAATACTGAAACAAAAAATTTTCTATCCGAATAACCCTCGGACATTGATAAATGCTCAAAAATTTTATGACAACTTTCTCAAGCTTGTTGCATAGGCAACAGACCTCCGCCTACGGCGTCGGTCTGTTTCCAAGCAACAAGCTTTCGACATCTGTCATAAAATTTTTTCGAACAATTATCAATGCCCTTGGGTTATTACTACTGATAACAGACCATGGGCAATTTTCACGTTGGTTGCTATGGATACATATTGATTTATTTCGATTTTGATTTTAATATTTCGAAATGTCACGATTTGGTTGTAATACTGAAACAAAAAACAAAAAATAACCCTCGGTTATTTATTACTACTGATAATTAAATTTTGAATTCTTTTCTGTTGAAGTAATTTTTAAAACTGCTCACTACAATTTAATCTTTATCTGGATACTGCACCAGACCAGACCAGTTTATCATATTATCAAGTTTAAATATTTTTCATTCTCAAACTTTTCTCAATTAAATTTTGTAGAAACTTGTTCATTTTTGTAGTATAGTTTTGAAAGCTAAGCTGAAGCTGAAGCTAAGGGGCATCGGTGAGAGGCCATATGTCATAAACGTACAAATGGCGTACGGTACCTATTTTACCAAGTTAAATTGAAAATACAAAGGTCACTGACAAAACCAACGCCACTGGATAAATCAATATCAGTCAATTGACGAAGTGAGATGGAAGAACACACGCACGCGCTTGCCAATTAGAAGTCAGCTTTCGATAAAAATCACCAAATTTGTAATTCGGAGTGTGTGGTAATTATGGTTTTCGTACAACGCTGCCATAGATTGAAGAACCCCGTATCAAATTTGAAAAAGTGCTCATATTTTGATATTCATAAATTGAAAAAATAAGGTTAATAGAAAAAATCCAAGGAAACAAGCACTTCAAAGAATTAACGTTCAATCATATTGTTGATATTGTTAATAATAAAAAGTCCCTTTTCTAATTATTATCACTACATACTTAGCACTTTAGCTTTTTCATAGTTAAACGTGGCAATATCGAATGTTTTCGACTGAATTCCTTTCACGGCTTCAGATAAACTTGCCAAAGTATACATAAAAGAGTGTGTGTTTACGCTCATCTTCCCTATACTAATCGAATTGTTGGAATTATTTATTTTGGTAAATTACAACATGGGATGTGTATTTATACAGTTGGAACTCTAAAATGTAATCTATTTTAAAAAAGGCTTGCAACCGGTTTTAATAGATAGGTGAATTACTCTATAAACACGGGTTGCTCTAACGTAGTGAACTTAGAGGCAGTATCATTGGGAAACTTGTGTGATGTATGCCTTTGACTAAGAGATAAATGTGGTGGCAATCGCCGGTCGGTAAATGGAAATGGTCGATTCCGGTTTTTAGGTGATGGTTTATGGGAAAAAGTCAGTTCAAATGGTATTGAGATGAAGATTGCGCCATGAATAGATGAAAACGTAAGTGATAGTTTATTTTTTGTGTAGCTATTATTTTAACTTTGATGTATATACATGGTGTTTTAAAAAAGAGAATGGGGAAGAAAGGGAAATGTTACTAGCATAAAGCTTTTCAAGAAATATGCTTAAACTTTGTTTATACAGATTAATATATAAATTTGAAAGAAAGTTTTGTTTATGTGTAAAATAACTTCTAGTAATCAAAACTCACTTCTATAAAATGTTATGGCATGTCATGGTACCTAACATAAATTCCCGAAAATTGTGGACAGAAAAACAGAGGAAACATTAATACGGATTTGTATCCGAAGGGCTTCATAAACTGCCTAATAATATCTTTGGAAATTCGTTTTTCATTTCTCAATACATCGTTTTTCTCTTGCTTCTTTCCATTAGCTTCTCCTCAGGGTTAATAGTATATTATTCAACAAGCATATAATGATTGCTATTATTCACGAAGGTGCGTTTACGTCGCCAGCCGCAGGCGAGTGGCATAAACACCTGAGTGAATAATAGCCATTATATGCGAGTAGAATACTATAGTTTGTCCACGACTATAAATTATTTGCTTAGGTATAAATTTTGTTGGCAAACTAAAACACTATATTTTATTACATTTATAAACTTACTTATTATTTGTTATGTTATTTAACAAATTATATATTTAATAAGTATTCAATGCACTGTCTGATTCACTTTCCATATTAAACTTTCTAGTGATATCAATCAAACACCAGTATTGGGCGGAGTAGAATTCAATGAGACCTCTGGCGGAAAAAATGATAACTGTCACAACAAGTAAAATAATACGTTTTGCATTGTTTTTGTATCATATGCAAGTCAACGTAATTACCCTGAATTTGTACTTTATTTGTTTAATTCTGTGCCAGTGATAAGCTTAAAACTGTGTTTTTCTATTTAACTCAACTGTCATCAATTCTGAGGTAATATTCTTATATAATCAGAGATATTATGGAAGAGGTTATGTTATTCTATTTTTTGTTTTCATTGCAGATCAAATAGAAAATAGGTCGGTAGGTTTTGTAGATATAATTATATCAAAAATAAAATAAAAACACAAAAGCAGACCTAAAACTAAACAGTTAATTGAACGCTTGTTGTACTTTTCACTCAATACAAAACTACCTTCCCTGCAACTTTTGTAGATATAATTATATCAAAAATGAAATAAAAACACGAAATCAGACCTAAAAATAAACAGTTAATTGAACGCTTGTTGTACTTTTCACAAATATCAACCATACCTATTACTCCAAAAATAAAAATATTAGGAGTCAAAATTTTGTTTACCAACACAAAATATTAAAGCAAAATCAAAGAAAAAGCAAAAGTTTTACAAAACACGCACTGAAAATAACTAAAACAGCAAAATAAAACCACTTAAATATCAAAGGGCTTATACGGCAGCTGATTTGCTTTAGGTACTCGTTGCTAAGATGACATTGAAATTTTAGAGCGCCATCTATCGAATTCTACTTTTCCCAATAGTTATTGAAATTCTTGCAATTAGTAATAAATTATATATTTAAAACGTCACTTTTGATTTGACATAACGATATACTCCTTCATATACAACGTCTTGATACTATCATATATAAAGTCTTAAAGTCTTCATAGCTTAGTGGTTTAGGATTGGTCTTAGGTTCGAGTCCGTGGTGAGTCGTGGTGAACATTTTTATTTAATAAAGTATGTCGTTTGTGTGAACACTCAGTTATAATGTCACAAGAGCATGGACAATATTCGATTATTCTCCGAGTCATGAGACGTATTTGGCGAAACATCACGAGAGCGCAGATCGAGTAGTGTTTCGCGAAATACGTCGAGTGAAGAGGTAAATATTCGAAAAATATTGTCTATGCTCGAGTTGGTATTCGTTACGATTATATAACGAATAATATTCTAATTTTTTTTATTGATTAATATCAATATTGAAGGTACAAGCAAAAAATACACCAGCTTAACAGAAAGCGAAGCTTCCGATCCTTTTTTTATATGCGCATGTCTGAAAGGAGCCATTTTTATAATAAGATATTTGTCATACTTCATTTTGTCAACCAATTATATCGCCGATATTGAAAAATTTGATCATTTTCTCTGTGTTTTTAATAAGTTAACATCGGTCGCTCAAGGTGATACATTTTTGTTACCAAAACATCAAAGAGATTGCTTCGGGCTTCGCTTCTTGTTAAGCTGGTGTATTCTTTGGTACAAGTACAAGTTACTATGGAAATGATCACAATATGGCAGGAGGCGAAACACCAAAACGATTATATCACTTCGTCAAGGGGTATTTTCACTTATCAATACGTCGTTGCTATTTTTTGGGGGTGTCAGAAAATGTGTTGATGCCATTAGGTTGAATATTGCATTTTCCGTTTCGATATCCGAGGAAAAAACGATTATTTTTTACATGGTTTGGACGCATTTGAATGTATTTTCGGACTAATGCAATCAGATTAATTCCATCAACATCACCTTCGGTTATTGTAAAAATTCTCTCAATCTTTGTCTTCGTATCTGGAATGCTTATTTTACTAAAAGAACCGCAGTCGCTAACATCCTCGGTCCGCATATTTAGTAATTCATTTCTTCGGCAACCTCCTGCTATCCCAACTATAAAAATTACTTTCAAACCTAAATAAATGTGATCATCAGCTTCTATTGAAAATCTACTGAAATATTCCTTACTAAATGTTTTTGATTTTTTTGGCCGATATCCTTCCGCATTCCTTTTCAAAAAAGCAATCAAATTTGTAAACTTACTGATATCCACATTTTTATTGACATAGATTGTTGTTCGTAACATCGAATAGTGACTCCACATCGTCGACGGTTGGAATATTTTGGCTTTGTATGAAAAATATGCAAGAAGAACCTTTTCTGATACCGTTTTTTCAGTATTTATCTTCTTCACTTCGCACCACTTTTGGAAGTTAGAATAAGCAGTTTCATATGCTGCTTTTGACTTACTTGGTAGCAAATTTGCTACAACAGCTTTTGCAACTTCTTCAACATCTGAAGGTACGGATTCTTCAAATTCGCTCATTTTCAAAAACAGAATCGACAAAATTAACAAATAAATGTGGTTATTTTGACAAATATGTCTTAACATTTGAGGTTTTGATCATTGTTGTAATGGTTATCTCCATAGAAACAAACAAGCATGGCTTTGATAGTATTTAAAATTTCAATGAAACGTTTTTTATTTTCGTCAACTGAATTACAAAAAATCTTGTGTATAAACACGATGCAAAACGCCGCGTTTTTTGCACACGATGTGTTGGACCACTAGCTACGCTCTTGGTCCAATCCTCACATTTAGTGCAAAAACACGTTCATTTTGCAACTAGTTGTATAAATAGCTATATAGATATTGGGTTTATGAAAAGAAGAGATTTTTCTTAAATTAAATTGGTTTATCTAATTCCGCTATCAAATGTGACACTTTAAGTCACTCCTTGACGTTAGGTAACGTCACATTTTTCATAACCTTCATATATCAGTTATGAAAAGTAGTTATGTAAAAACTTTACGTAACTGTTTATGTTTCAACATAGAGATACCACATGAGTTTCAAAGAATAATCTATTAAATAGGTACTGTCAAAGCTGACAATTATTTCATTATTTAAACTGACAATTACCCCATTATTTTAATTCAATAGTATTTTAATATTAATAAACATTGAAAACAACATTATTCAGGACACAATTATTTAAAATAAGTCAATTTTCTGGGTGAATACATCATAGTAACAGTACTTCTAACACCATTTGATTCCACTTCAATATTATCTTTATAATTGATTTTATTAAATATTATGGAAGCGCGGAATTAGATAAAACGTTGTACGTGAACACGTTATGAAGAGAGCGACATTGTTCAACTCGCGTAATTTGCAGAACTCGCTGGCGCTCGTTTTGGCAAATATTACGCTTGTTGAACAATACCGCTCTTTTCATAACTAATCACGTAAATATCTATTATATATCCATCCAATTGCTCTCTTTATTGTTATTATGTTATATTCATTGTATCATAAATCTTGGCTTAAAATCATAAATAATAACAAATTTTAACAAACCATTCTAAACAAAACAAGTCACTAACATCTTAACGTTAACAAATCGTAATACACTGCTCTTTTATGTCATCTCCAGTAGTCGGAAGAGTTTTATGAACCTTATTTTTTATGAAACTACAAAAAATGAAATAAGCTTTTGGTTAATCGGGATCTCGCCAATCAGTTGGGTTCCGCTAATGTATCAATTCTATACCTGTATTATTTGAAGGAAACAAGTCCAAGTCTCAAAAAGCCCACTGGATCTCAACATTTTTAATGGCTATATGTATTGAACTGTACCCTGTTTTTAAACTAAGAGTGATTTAAATTCAAGTTGGAATTTTCGCTCCCTAGTGATTGCCGCCTGTTTTACACAGCTCTTTTGATACAACTGACTGCAACTGACAACGACATATTTTGTCAGTTTCGTGCTTATTTATATGAAGATATTCATTAGTTCAATGCGTCAACCACTAGGATAATTGACAGTTCAGACGAGAGCTTATTTTCCCGACATATTCCAACGTTGCCAAATTTAGTATCTAGTAACATAACAATATTGAAATAAATATGTAAATATATGAAAATAGGAAATATAAAACTAAAATAAACAAGAAAACCCAGGCCCAAACCCGGTTGATCAAAGTGTAACTATGTATAGAAATATCAGAAAATAAGAAATGAAAAACAGAAAAAAAAACAAAACCTAACCGGGTTCCGAACATACGTCCTCTGAATTGTAAGCTCAATACCCTACCAACTGCGCTAATCAGCTCACATTCAGTCACATCGAATAGAAGGTTAAAGGGTGCTTGGACGCATGCGCAACTTAACTACTAAATTTGACGTGGTGGGTGGAATATGTCGGGAGAATAAGCTCTCGTGCAGTTCAGTAGTTAGATGGATAACAGTGAAATTATAAATCGTACATATTTATGGTTTTTATAAAACCCAAGGAATCGTTAATTTGATCTATGAGAGCTAACTTTGAGGTGTTGGGGATCCTATGTTGTCTACGCTGGTTTGCAAACACTGGTAACAATCTAAAATAACATTTATTTAATTGACATGTTTCCATTACATTGGGCACATTGAGGCGGGTCTTCTAAGCTCATTAGGAATTTGTGCGTTAGGGCTGTGTCCAATCTTTAATCGGGTAGCTTCAATTTGTTCAGCTCTTGAAGTCTGTAGGGAATGAGTTCCTCACACATTTGTCACTATTTTATGCATTTTGTTATGGATCCAATCTTCATTACTAACTTTTTGCGTTTGTTGTTTATTTTTTTATCTTTAATAGAATACCTTTTTATTTTCAGAAGGTATTTATTTAATTTGACCAATAAAATTCATGCTTGTTCATAATATAATAGACCGGAATGAATGTCTTTTTCACCATCGAGTTTCATATGAAAAACACGTAAAATGAGGATATTCCCCAAGGATAATTGGTACAGTGGACATTAAACATCTTAGAATTTCCATGAAAATAGAACAATTAATATATTATGGATGCCGTGTACTTGGATACATTCATTGGGTATCACTATTCATCTGGAAACAACATGGCATACACCCAGAAATTCCATTTCTTTGTTTATTAGAAGCGGATTCTGTGAATAGGCCAAGAACCGGGTATTTTTTTTTAAAAAGTACGCGATCAGGTATTATTTTTAATATGTTCAGGGGTGTCCCCTGAATGTAAACCAAGTTGGCGTCATCGGGGGGCTTCACTTCAGCTGCCATCTTTAAAAACACGTTTTATAAAATATCTCGCGAACCGCGCATCGTACGACAAAAATTGTGGAGATCATTATTGTAGATAATAATATTTGCCATCTTTTTTATTCAAAACTTTTTTTTGTATAACGCATAGGTTTTTAATTTTAGCGCTCCAAACTTTTTTCAATATGGTTTTTGCTAAATATTTGGTTAATGATCAATGATGAATTGAAAATGGTGGTAACTGAATTGTAGAACATGAAATTTCCTATAAATTTCACCAGATACTTTTTCCCGTAGCATTTATAGTTTAGGAGCTGCAGCTTGGTAAAATTTGCACCTCGTACATTATCAGTGGCAATATTGCTCGTTGTATACGAAAACCATTTCATAACGCATAAAATGGCATGAAGTGTTCAAAAAAATGTCAATACAGCTGTGTACCGAGTCAATTAAAATTATACATAATGTGGAGAACAACTAATAATTCATCGATCTTTATTGTTGATTAAAACGGTATCATCATATAAAAGATTGTCAATGAAGCAAAAAACAATAGTGCATCACGCTAAATCGTAAGAATTGTTATTGTTATTCTTAATATTATTATTATTATTATCAATCAACATCATGCGTGTATTATGCTATTTTATATTGTAGGTACAGTCTTATTTTGTATTGTATGTTATAATATATTGTAATATTGAAAATTATTTTTCTTAATAGAAGAATATGAAGGTTGGTATTCAATTTTATTTTTTTATTTTTTTATTTTTTTAAATTTAACGTGAATCTGAGTTTTTCGAAAATCGCTAACCCGTTTCAATTGTTGCAAATGTTGTAAAATACTGTGTATATTCGTCTGCACTTTATTTTCTCTGTCTAAAATTGTTGTCGAGATCACTAAAAGAAAAAGAATTTTACGAATGTCACTCCAAAAAAACGGACTCGGACATTTATTATAATATAAAAAGTGGCGCATTATTTACGGGGCGAGTCTTTTTTTTTCGATGTCGACGGAAGACACTCGTCGTCTTGTGAATCTGTCTCTTCTGCCTCCGCCATATCCGAAGGAGACGAATCGAAGATTGGGCCTTCTTCGATTTCGTTTCCGATGGCATCTAATATGTCGCATCTTTGGCCACTGCAATTCAAAAAATATAAACAATTTCCTTCATATCTGGCCACATGTAGTAGCGCATGCTTGGAGCCCTGTGACCGGTACGTTTAACGTTAAGTCACAAAAAGGCGAGGAAACGACCCTAGCACATGATGAATATACAGCATTATAATCTCGTTATAATCTCATTTACAGCGTAATAGCTCTTGAACTATAAATGCTATGGGAAAAAGTTTGCGGAAAAATTTATAGAAAATTTCATGCTCTACAATTCAGTTACCACCATTTTTAATTTATCATTGACCATTAACTGAATAGTTAGCAAAAACCATATTGAAAAAAGTTTGGAGCGCTATAATTAAATACCTATGCGTTATACAACAAAAAGTTCCGAATAAAGAAGATGGCAAATATTATTATCTACAATAATGATCTCCACAATTTCTGTCGTACGATGCGCGGTTCGCGAGATATTTAATAAAACATGTTTTTCAAGATGGCGGCTGAAGTGAAGCCCCCTCCATGACGTTAACTTGGATTTACATTCAGGGAACACCCTTGAACATATTCAGAAAAAAAAAATACCTGTTCCCGTACATTTTTTTCAGAACCTACTTTTTTGGCTGGGGCTCTTGGATTATGAATCTTCTTTCTGATAGGTTAGTGTGATTGGGATATATTTGTTTCAATCTGTGTGAAGCGCTTAATGAGTTGGTGTCAATCAGTACATGAAAATCAATATATCTGCAAATTGTTAGGGCTTCCTTAATAGCGTACTTACAGCTTGGGAGTTTCATAGCTACGGAGTTTTGTTATGATAGACAGCCGGAGCTACTTCATCCATAATCTTGGATCCGTATCCGATATCCGATAACTGAGGAGTTCCATACTAAATACTCACTTTGTATAATTCCGCTAAAATCAACTCGGAATTGAGTTTCAAAATACAAAAGACATTAAACTTAATTTAAAAATTTGTCTACCCTGGCTTGAGGTTTTGCGATGAGTCAGTTCAATATTAATCATCTCATTTCGTTCATAAGTTCCTTCTGTCAAAATTAAAATAGGAAAGAAGGGAAAAATAACATGAAAACTGAATTAAACAAAGTTACACCAAACATAATCAATCTTCCTTTATGGTGCAATCGTTTTTGCTTAGCCTCAGACAAGTATAAAAAGATTTCTCCCCAGCCTATTGTTCTCTCTAATGAAACATTAAAAAAACAGTGTATTCTCTATGGTTTTAGAACTTCGTTATTTTGTTGAAATTAATTTCATAGTAACATAAAATCTTATTGAGTATCATGTATTTCTATCGCTTCATTGCTGTAGGTTACAGGTGATAAAAAGCTCTGATGCCATGGTATTGAGCTCACGTGATTTAAGGTTGTCTTGGATTTTGTCTGAATATAGATTATCTGCCTTTTCAAAAAAAAAAACAACCAATGTAGGATATAATTGAAGATAAAAAAATATTATTGAATTATCTTGGATTTTTATTTTTCGAGTGGAATTTCGATTTTATATCTTGAAAACCTCTAAATAGGTTCCTAAATAATTATTGCTTCATTCGTTTTGGTTAGGTTAGGTTTGTACCATTTTCCATGTTAAAAAAAACTACTAACTATTAAGAATAACTTTAGATAATACTTATTATTAAAATTTTCGAATATCTGCTACGTTACGTCCTTCAAATTAAAAATTTTTAACATACCAGTAATTCTAGTAGATTTAGAAGAATCCAAACCACATAATTTTAAAACGATATTCGAAATACTGCACAACTCCCTATCACCTTTTTGCTTTAAAGACAATGTTGAACAAACCACCGGAAGCCTCTCCGTTCATATATTATATAGAAATTTGAATATTTTAAATTTCGCGGTAAAGTTAATAACCAGGGGGTCGATTCTCAAACAGTGACATTTTTTGTCAATCAAGGATGTATATTATAAAGAAGTAAAATCTCGCATACGACAAAAAATGTCACTGTTTGAGAATAGACCCCCAGGACCTATGTATTGATTTATGGACCCAATGGACTTGTTGTCTATTCCACCAGAAATTAATTATGAAAAATTTTCAACTATTCCCTCTTTCTCTCTCCGCGGGAGTCCCATATTATTTATTCTTATTCAAATGTAATATAAATATAGAGTGGGTCTTTATTTTTTTCTATGTGGAATTAAATGATGAAACATGTCGGTTTTACCAAAAATAAATCGACACGTCAAATACAATACGGCGGTGAAATTTATTAAAAAGATATATACAAAATTGTGAAAAATTGTGGAGTGCAATGATCAAAATTATGAATAAAATTTGTTTTGGTACCTATACTCACAATAGATGTAGAACCTAATTACAATATGAGTCATTGTAATATTTTAAAAATTGTTTTGACATTTAATTTTGGATACTAACCTTAGTAAATGTAACCAAACTATTCCAACATATTTTCATACAGTGATAAAATCATTAAAAAAATCCACCTTCTCACTTTTAACATACTAGAAAATCCAGGACATGCCACAAGATAGTATGATGGAAACGTATAACTTTTCAAAGAAACTTTATACAAAATTGGGCAACAAGAAAGAATGGGGTCCAAATACCATTACCTGGAAATAATGTAATTCAGTGGTACGCAGTCGATAGAAGATAGTCGATAGGAGTTGGGATAGGAGTTGGGATAGGAGTGTACACGGGCCAGGAACCAAACACACTAAGAAAGTGTGCCCAGTTCAATATTGATAAAGGATATAGAAGGTATTATGTTGGATTATCATACAAGATACAGACCAAAGTAGAAAGGGAATCATTGAAAAAAACCACCTCTATACTTCTTAAAAATTAGAAAACCTGTGATGGTATGATGAAATAATATTACTTTTCAAAGAAATTCGTTACGGAATTAGCGAAAAGAAAGATTGGGATCCAAATACCATGACCAGACTTGAAAATAATGCAATTCAATGGTACCTATTCGGCTCAAAGTCGATAGAAGGAATAGGGTACAAACATAAATTATGCTATTGGTGGGAATTGCCGCTTTATCAGGTCTCCTTACACCTTGCATGCCTATTTTTTCAAAAAAATATAAACTTTACTTTTAAAACGACTTTAAAAATCATAAAATTTGAAAGTCCGCCAAAACGCGCTTTACGTCATAAAGATGGCTGCCCCCATTTTAAATAAAAATTTTACACAGAATACAAAAATGTTTTCTTGACTTTCTAGTCATGTGAACTCAGCTATGAAGATATTCACCTTAGGAAATCTTGTATAATTTTATTTTTAAAATGTTGACTGCAAAGATAACGTTTCATAATTATTATAAATTTCTCCCAAGACCACATAATTTAACTTTGTTATGTTTAAGCATATTATTACTGGAAATTGTAAATATATGTATAATTCAAATGCAATTTGAAGTTAAATCAGAGAAGTATAGCAACAAAACCTATTAATTTGATATACTTTATACACAACTTCTCAGTGTTGATGTACACTTTAATCTAGATTGGTAATGTGAAAATGAGAATCCAATAAAACAAAGTTTCCTTAACTGTGATTGTAATAATGGGGTACTTGAGATTGCTTTGTCAAAATTAGATCGGATTAAATTGGAAGATACGATTCAACAAAAAAAAAACTAAACTATTATTATTACTGTTAACACTGTTTATGCTCTTACTTACTCCTACAACCAACATAATTATACACATAAATTAAAAATTCATATAATAGAAGATAACTACATAAAGTCCATCCAGTATTGTCCTCAGTATCTGCAGGTCAACGTCCATATTCTGGATTGATTATCGTACACTGAGCTTTATATCCAAAACATTACACGAGATCCGATAATTTGATCATTTTATTTTGCCCTTTTCAAATCTACTGCAGTCCGACTGTTTAAATGTAGTCAATTAGCCTCAAAATCTTTCATGTAGTTTATTTAGGAAGTGGTTGGCACAGAAATCTCTATAATGGTGGGCAGAGCTAATAAGTAAAGACAGGGAAACTGTCAAAGCCGAAGTGAGTATATTAACAGGGCACTGCAATCTTAACAGGCTCGCAAAGCTAATGGTGTTTTCAGACATATCCTATCACCTAGAGAAGGAAACTGCTGAGCACATCGGATCCTATACCAGTGCCACTGACAAGAAATGATATGAAAGATTCAGCCTCGAGGCTTCTTCATTTAGAGATCCACAATAGATCTGTAAGGGTCACAGTGGCCTATTGGCCACCTCATTAAATTAGGAGACACAATCTGGGGATATTAACCCTGTATGCTTAGCTACTATTGCTTTCACAGTTTTATGATACTGTAACCTTGCAACAGTCTACAAGTGCGTTTTCGATAAAAATTGTATTGTATAAAAATTTGTGGTGGTGGTAGAATCCATCGCAATGACTAACTCGGTAACAAAAGTATTTTATGTCGGACTTTCTTCGAAAAGGCAAGTGAGCAGCATCACTCAACAACGATTTAAGGTGGAAGTATCATGCCCAAGGGCGGTCATGGAAGTGATTTTTAACCTCACATCACTACATATGGCGGTGGAAAGTGCGGCAGAAAGAACAACTAAGTACAGAGAGAATCATTAAAAAAATCCACCTTCTCACTTTTAACATACTAGAAAATCCAGGACATGCCACAAGATAGTATGATGGAAACGTATAACTTTTCAAAGAAACTTAATACAGAATTGGGCAACAAGAAAGAATGGGATCCAAATACCATTACTACACTTGGAAAGAATGTAATTTAGTGATACGCAGTCGGCTCGAAGCCGATAGGAGGAATTGGGATAGGAGTGTCCACGGGTCAGGAACCAATCACTCTGAAAGTTTGGAAAAATCTCATAAGAAAGTGTGCCCAGTTAAATATTGATAAAGGATATAGAAGGAATTATGTTGGATTATGTTGGATTATCATACGAGGTACAGACCAAAGTAGAGAGGGAATCATTGAAAAAAACCACCTCTATACTTCTTAAAAATTGGAAAACCTGTGATGGTATGATGAAATAATATTACTTTTCAAAGAAATTCGTTACGGAGTTAACAACAAGAAATATTGGGATCCAAATACCATAACCAGACTTGGAAAGAATGAAATTCAATTGTACGTATTCGGCTCAAAGTCGATAGAAGGAATTGGGATAGGAGTGTCCACGGGCCAGGAACCAAACACTCTGAAAGTTTGGGAAAATCTTATAAGAAAGCGTGCTTAGTTCAATATTGGTAAAGGATATAGAAAGCCTTATGTCGGATAGTCAAGCAGCTGAATCACTCAGCTCTTGTGGAATTGGTTCCCAAATATTATTTTTGAAAATGATGCTAAAAGTTTCTTATTCACTGCACTGTCATTCTGACGATGATATTTTAAATATCGATATGATTATCAATTTTGAATTTCCATATATTTTTCGTAATTAAAGTGAAGTAAATTAGAAACTTTGAGTTTCATTTTTAAAAGTAATATGAGTAGATTCCGCAAAGTAAGGGTCCAGACAATAAGTTCCAAAATGGTACGAACAGCAGCATATAGAAAGTTTTTTTATAGCTTCACCAAAAATAATTACACCTTCAAATTTGTCTTTTAAGGGGAATCTATCGGCAGCGATTTGACAAAATATCGAAGTATTATTGGCAAAGAATTTTGAGGTAATGGATGTATTGAAAATTAAGGAAAAAATATATCATGTAGATTAATGTTGAACTTAGAGTTCTCATCGAATAAAAACTTTGAATTCTAATCAAATTTTGTTGAAAAAATACGAATCATGAGGTAATTACACATATTAAGCAAAGTTTGAGCCCTTGTAAAGAATTAAATATGGATTAAATGGAAAAACTAATTGATAAGAAGTCTAATTTGAAGCTTTATGAATACTATATAAAAATCTCAGAATCCTCAAATTACTTATGACCGTACAATTCCTTATTGAAATTCGGTTGCTACCACTAAAATATCGGATAAAAATCTATCTCTCGCTTTTCTATCCTTCTATGACTGACATTGTCTCTCTGCTTCGGTAGTCGCGTGCCGTTCCATTGTTGATACAACGCTCGCCGGTCTCGGCGCTCTCCCAGTTCAGTACTGACGAAGCTTATAGAGTAGTACGTGAACCAAAATCCGCTTGGACCGCTTGGCTACCTACATGTTGCGGAGCTTTCATATTTCTAATGAAATTTTTGTTATGTGAACTTAAACGTGAGGACGTAGGGAAACAAAAAATATACAAAGCATAATTGTGCAAGGTCGTATTTGGTAGATTTGGTAGATTTGGTAGATGATCCTTAAGGAGCCATTGTAGACAATTTCGAGCTAAAATTTACTCTCAAACCTAAATGCACGTATTAAAAAACATGACAGCAACAATAATCGATATACGATATACACATCGGTATACACAAATTAACAGAAGATTGTTATGAACTGATATCACTGGTTTTTATTTTGACACTCTTGAACCTCATATTTTCAAATTTTGGGAATTTACTGAACAAGAAAAGACCCTCAAAATGAGGTAATACTCGACCCCCATTATTCCAAATGCCCACCCCGCTTTCACTTTGACATTCAGAGCTGACGTTGATGTGTCAAAAAAATGCAAAATGGGGTCATATATTATCGCTCCAAATTTCATCACTATAGACCCAACAGTTCGTGAGTTACAGGGGAGGACGCACTTTATGTCCTCACGGTATATCCATAAACTATGTGTTCCAGTGTGCAGTCATATTCGCATTGGTAATCAAAATAGTAGGCGGAAAATAGAGCTTCCAATACCGCTATTGTGCTGCTTCTCATCGCATAAGTTATGCGCAAAGAAGAAATCTTCTTGAGTTTTGAAAGTTTAGCTTTCATTTGAATAAGACACCGTGAGTAGCCATGCCTATCCACGATAGTATACAGCCAGTGTACGCTACGTGAAATTAGTGTTACCCATTGCCCTTTTGTCAGCCACTGGTACCATTTTACCTTCATTTATTTTGTCGAGAGAATGTGAATTCCAGGTCAGTTTTCTTTACAAAAAAATGTCTAACAATTCACCTCCTGGTTTGAGCCAGCTACAAGTTGAAGAGTTTCAACTAGTTAAGCTTCTTTTTTTTATTAACTCCGATATAACAATAGAATTTCCCTATTGAAAATATTTTAATGTCTTCTGCAAACCTCTGAGTATAGAGTCCCTTATTGTTTAGTTATTCCATAAGTTCATCTATGATAAGATTTCACACTGATAGAGATAAAATACAAGTGCCTTCCTTCAATTCCATGGAATATTCGAATAACGTTGCCATTGCTGTCCTGTTGTAGTGCCCCTGTATAATTAAAGTAAATGTAGGTTATTAATGAAAACATAGAGTCAGCTAGGTTACTAGGTTACTACTGGTCTAATAGCTGCTTTGTGAAGGTTTATTTTCGTTTTTCTGATGAGATGTTTATCCTTTAAGATTTGTTGGTATTTCCAAAAAGCTCTGTTTCCTGCTTGTATTCTTTGCGTTACTTCAATACTTCTATCAGTTTTGTCTCCTATCGTGATTTTGTTTAAATTGCAGTTTCCACTTCTGGAGCTTAGTAAGTATTTGGTTTTATCTTGATTGATGTGCAGACCTCTTTTACGAGCTTCGTTTTCTATAGCTTTAGTGTTATTTCTTCTAGGGCTTTTTTAGTTCTTGCGATTAGGGCTATATCATCCGCATAGGCTATGAGTTGTACCAAGCTTTGTGCTATAGTCTTCTGGGTTCCTAAGGCATTGATTGCGCCTTCCAGAGCAATATTGAATAGAGTTGTTGAAAGAGCGCCACCTTGTCTAACTCCTTTTTGTATATTTATTCTATCTGTAACATTGCTAGGTGTTAACACTCTTGCCCGCGAATTCTCCATGGTCATTAAACACAGTTGAATTAGTTTCGAGGGTATTTTCATTTTTTTTATTCCGCATACTACTCACGCTTACAATAATTATGGTTAGTATTCCACGAAGTGAGGGTTGAGACAATTAATTTGTTAATAAAAACTACCACCTACTAATTCCATTTTTTGTTGCCACTGTTTGGATAACAAATGATTCCAGCTTCTGTAAATGATAAACTGTTTTTAAAAGGGATATTCTGCAATGAGAAATGGTTTGAAATGTTAAAATATTTATCCTTCACGCCCATTTGTAATATACGTCACTGCGCAAGGTTTCCCCATCCCCAGGGTTATTATCTGTTGACTCACCCTTTCCGGGCTGTTGGAGGTTATTGCCCCTTTTACGTGTGTTTCCCCGTTTGCTTTGCTTAGTTTGTTTTATTCTTTGATAGAATTATCGATTACTACTACGGATTGTAGTTATTGTTTATTTAATTTCGATTTAAACTAAAAAGCAAATGCCAAATTTTTGTTTAATTTTCAATAATATGAAGAATTGATCTCTTTTAATTCAAATTTAATATGCTTTCAATAGAATTTACTATTTTTTCAATAATGAAATAAGCAATGAACTTGTTTCAAAGGAAATTCCCGAGTTTTGAAAATGTTTAATATCAATAAAATTTCATAATATATCAATTGATTCCATTGGATTCTCTGGTTATGGAAGTTAATCTGTAAAAGAAAAAAAAATCACCACTACAAAAACCATAACGAAATTACTTTTGAATAATCAAATTTAAATATAATCGCGTAAATAAAAATTAATGAGTTTTGCAGAAGTCAGGGCTGCAAGTGCCCCAATACAAGGTTTGCTAAAATTGTGCATAATCCACTTAATTTTCCAGTTGCGCAGTGTTGGGTTTTTTTAGAGGGAAATAGAAGTCTTCTTTTTAGAATCATTGCAAACAAACAGTATCATATATCTTAATTATTATAATATGGATGGAGATTGACAATGCACTTGTTAATTTCAAGCTGAAACTAACTTTTGTCCATCAAAAATTATACAATTTCGAACAAAAATTGCCACTGTTTGAGAATAGACCACCAGGTATAAACTGCTCGTCAAAAGTAGGGGATATTATCAGTAGTAAAAACCCAAGGACATTGATAATTGTTCGAAAAAATTGTATGACAGATTTCGAAAGCTTGTTGATTGGAAACAGACCGACGCCGTAGGCGGAGGTCTGTTTGATTGGTTCTTGGAACTGTCAAAAAATTTTCAGTAGTAATAACCCAAGGACATTGATAATTGTTCGAAACAATTTTATGACAGATTTCGAAAGCTTGTGAAAGTTGTCATAAAATTTTTGTGCATTTATCAATGTCCGAGGATTATTCGGATAGAAAATTTTATACCAATTGAATTACAACCAAATCGTGACATTTCGAAATATTAAATATTCGAAACTTCAAAATCGAAATAAATCAATATGTATCCACAGCAACGTGAAAATTGCCCATGGTCTGTTATCAGTGTAATGTTAACATGATTGGCCGATATTGTTCATATGATATAAAATGGGGAAATTTGATTGGTTTTTGGAATTGTCAAAAAATTTTCAGTGTAATGTTGACATGATTGGGTGAAATTGTTCATATGATAAAAAATAAGGAAATTTTATTGGTTATTGGAGCTGTCAAAAAATTTTCAGCAAAACAAAAATATTGAAACACAAATGAACAAAACTCTTTACCATAAAATAAATTAAGATCACTGCATCTCCTATAATTCTAAAGTCTACCTCAGAACTCAAATATGTCGTAGAAATAAAATAAAAGAATGATAATTGACGAAATCAATCAATTTCAAATCGGACAGAAAAATGTTATTTCTGCAGCCGTCCCGAAAATAGAACTTTCGGTGTGATTTATTAAATCGAAAATGCAACTTTACACAAATCGTACTGAAAGTAGCTATTTTCAGAATGTTTTGTTTTAATTTCGGGACGATTTTTTTACTTTCGGAATAATTTTCAGTATCTATGTAGGTGGCCTTAGCAATGACACTTACGGAATTTTCATTATGACATCGCTTGTCAAAATAAATTTGTTTATAGTTCAACTGTATTTTCAATTTTCCGATCCAGAAATGGAAATCGAAAATCGACAACGAAAGTGACGAGGAAATAATTGTTCCACATGAAATCAGTGAAGCTGCTTACTGTTATAATTCTACAATTAATGTACATAAGTAATATTTATAGAGTAGGTATCTATCCCTATTATTTTTTAATATTTTATCTACTAACGGCTGCAGAAAAAATATTGTACATCATGCTACCCGAAAGTGATTTTACGGGACTCGCAGGCTTCCAGGACTCGCCCTGGAAACTGCCTACTCATCCCCTAAAATATAACTTTCGGGACTTGTGACGTAAATAACTATTAATAGATAGTGTTTCCTCCACGAGCCTCAAAAATTGCTTTGCATACTTCCACTAAATTGTTAAGCACATCATTCCTGATTTGCATCCAAAGTAGAGGCAATAGGTTTCTTAAGGCCTGAAGAATTTCAGGGCATGTGCATCTAATGCTCTCTGGAGTTGATCCCAGAGATGCGAAGTTGCATTAGCATAAAGAAAAAGGACGAATAGCAGCGTGAAAATGTGCAATATTATGGAAAATGACTTCATCTCTATGAATCACACTGGTCATATTTCCGTTCAAAACTATAATAGGTCTGTGCGATTATCAAAAGAAATTCCACCCCACACTGTAACAGTACCTCCTGGAAATGGACGAATTTCCTGGACAGGACGACGATTTCTAGGCATTGCCTATCGGAATACTACCTTCCATAGCGAGACTCGCCGGTGTGAAGAGTACAGATTCCAATTTTTCCTGCCAATTTCGATGTTCGATGCTAGTCTTTGGCGTCTGTGATCTGCGATTAGTGGCGTATTAAAAGACGCCTTGATCTTAAATTGACCTCAGGAAACCCTCGACTGAAATCACAGTTCTCGTCGCATTGAAAAACCTCATGTTCAGGTTTCTACAGGTTGACTGGCGCTCTTCGAGCTGATAGAGTGAAGTAACGGTCCCGGACGTGCGTAGCAACTCTAGGCCTTCCAGTTCTCAGCCGTTCAGCAACATTTCCCGTTTCTTTAAAATGATTGACTGATACACTTGACGGTTCACCAATAGTTTGGCAAGTTCATCTGAAACTACGGGGCATCGGTAAGAGGCGACGTATACTTTGGCAAGTTTATCTGAAACTGTGGAAGGAATGAAGTCGAAAACGTTCGACATTGCCACGTTTAACTATAAAAAATAGAAGAACTGATTATGTAGTGATAATAATTATAAATGGGTCTTTTTATTATTAACAATATTAAAAATATGATTGAACGTTAATTTCATAATGTGCTTGTTTCCTTGGATTTATTCTATTAACATTATTTTCCAATTTATGAATATTAAAAGAGAACACTTTTCCAAATTTGTTATGGGATTCTTAAAGCTCTGGCAACGTTGTACGAAAACCATAATGACCACACCCTCCGATTACATAATTGGTGATTTTTATCGACCAGGTTACTTCTTATTGGCAAGCGCGTGCGTGAGATCTTCCCTCTCACTTCGTCAATTGAGTGATATTGATTTATCCAGTGGTGTTCGTATTGTCAGTTACCTTTGTAATTTCAGTTTTACTTGGTAAAATAGGTACCGTACGCCATTTGTACGTTTGACAGATATACGCCATGTTTTTCCTCGCCTCTTACCGACGCCCCGTAGCTACAGATAAACTTGCCAAACTATAACATGGCGCCTATCTGACATAAACGTGCAAATGGCGTACAGTACCCATTTTACCAATTAAAACTGAAAATACAAATGTCACTGACTACATCAACGCCACATCAATCAATTGACGAAGTGAGAGAGAAGAACACCGCGGGCGCCTGCCAATAAGAAGTCAGCTGTTCAGTCCCTTCGATAAAAATCATCAATTATGTGGTTCGGAGGGTGTGGTCATTATGGTTTTAACACAACGCTGCCAGAGCTTGAAGAAGCCCATAGCAAATTTGGAAAATTGTTCATCTTTTAATATTCATAAATTGGGAAAATAATGTTAATAGACAAAATCGAAGGAAAAAAGCACATTAAAGAGTTAACGTTTAATCATATTGTTAATAATAAAAAGTCCCTTCTCTAATTATTATCACTACATACTTATATCACTTACCACTTCAGCTTTTTCATAGTAAAACGTGGCAATATCGAATGATTTCGACTGCATTCCTTTCACGGCTTCAGATAAACTTGCCAAAGTATACATACATTCACTTACCTAGCACCAGTCTGGATCATACCAATTACCATATTTCCCTCTACAACACTGCAACTTCTTTCTTTCCATACTTCTACACTAAAAATGCTAAAAATTGTTTAGAATTCAGAAATTGTGATAAAGTGTACCTACCTACTGATAATAACAATGGTGAATGAAACAATGATTTATTGGGACATTTATTATGAAATTAACCAAATTTTTTAGATAGCAAATCTTTTATTTCAATATCGCCAATATCCTTAACTTTGGACGAGCAGTTTATTTGCCAGGTTTATTTGCCATTATTTACCTCTCTCTCACCCACAGACCTGAAATATTATTCTAATAAACTTATCTGCTTAGTCATTATGGAAGGTCGAATAAACTCAATAACCACAAACCCAAACTAACCTATATCTACATATTTGTTGTGTTCATGTTCTGTCAAGGTCAAGAAATAGTTGGAAAAGAACCAGTATGTTTTTTTCTCTCTACAGCCGATGGGACGTCCAGTATATAGCACATAATATAATTCTGTTAAAGAAAAACTCAACCGACCCGGATTTTTTACAATGGTATTATACCTACCTCCCTTTATTTCATTCCGCTTTAATAACACAAGTTTCAAGGGCGTTCTCATATAGCTTCTGCGAATTTGATTCTTCCTCACACTCCGTATGTCTTGAAAGGGGAACAGGATGAAATGAAAAGAACTAAGGGCATTCCTATGTCAGACTGAGGTCACAGCTTGTCTGGCTTTGATTCTCTATCCCTTCCCATGTACAAGGACCTGTCTGAAGTACTACCTTGCGCGAATACACGGTGAAATATAAAACAACAACAATCATAGTAGTGGAAAAGCTGGAAAAATTTAAGAAAATATGTGTATATTAATAAAAATGAATCACCGAAATGTTTCTAGGCACATAACTTGTGATCGACTGTACCAAATTGGATAAATCTTTCTTTTATGTTTTCGTTAGTGTCAGAAGAAGGTTTGTATAGAAAAAAATAGAAGAAACAATTATTTTTTATTAAAATGAGGCGACCTTCGCACCGCCATATTTTTTTGCCGTCAATACCACAGAGTACACCATCTAACAAGAGGCGAAAGAAGGTAGTTTTTGTGATCGCAAATTTGTGTGCATATGCGTGAATTAATTTGTTTATCTGTCAATGTCAAGTCGTCATTTCCTTTCATTCCCCTCAGTTCACCGTGTATTATTTAAGGGTTAGGTTAAAAATGAACTACTTCTCATTAGACACATGAGATGAATAATAAAAGGTGTTCTCATGTTGGTAGTAAAAAAAATATTCTATAGTCCTAATTGGACATCAACACTACTATTTTTCTCAGTGTAGTTATGGTTTAACTTCGTATCAATACTCGTGTAACTTTTCTCAGTTTATCAGGTAGTTTATGTTTCAATGCCTTGACGAATTTCCGCTCAATATCGTGTAAGTCCAACTTCAAAGGAACCGACAAAGCTTTCGTCTCTTGTTAGATGGTGTACTCTGTGTCAATACTGTCTAAAGTCTAAGATTTTAATAATTACTTTAATGCATTGTTATGTACAACAATAGAAAACAAATAGTGCGGACACTTGAGCTTGAAACGTATAACTGTCCATGCACAAAACATGGCAAATCAAGCTTCATTCCAGAAACTTCTAATGATTGACCTTACGATTTATTAATTGTCAAGGACTGTCAGTTTACATTAGTGGTATTCTTGTAATAAGCACATCCTCGCCTTTAAACTTTCTAATGATTATAGTAGCTTCAATCAAAATTTTTATGATTTTTTTAACAGTTAAGCTACATTCGTAATCAATTCGCTTGCCAAGTGGCACTTTATCACGCAAGCTATGCAAATCTATTCCATCTATTTCATTCATAACGCAATTTGGCGTCAGAGTTAATTTCTTGCAAGCTGCAAACTTTCACTTCGACTTGCACTTAGTGCCGGCTATGGGACATGCGCATTAACTTTTGTTATTCGTTTTTCAATATATCTGACATCTGTTTGATAGTCTGATAAATAAATCCGAATCCGAATGATATGATATATCATAACCTCTAGCCTCAGACTGAACTAAATACAGACAGAATCATTCCTCCACCATATGTTGAATGTGAATGACAAATTTCGTGCCAAAGTACCACTTGGCCAGTGAATTGATCACGAATATAGCCTTTAGTCTTGTTCCGCACAATTCAGACTGATTTATTAGATTACGTAACAAAATTATCACAGACCCAACCTTGAGCTGTAAATTGTGTAAGGGTAATCCTGGCAAATCTAGTGAATTCAGGAATTCGGTTGGATAATTGACTACTTCATTTGGTTTGATAGTGGAATCTTTTGAGTGAATGCCTATTAATTTGAGCATGAATTTTTATATTTAAATCATCTTCATCCTTGCTTTTTGCAGTTGAAATGCTTAAAATGCTCAGCCAAGCGTAGTGTTTTTATAAATATAAGACTATTTATCTTCTGGGTTAGGGTAAAATAAACGAATGTATTGCTTCCGAAAACAAAGTTTTATTTTGTTCATTTCTTATCTCATCTTATTTAGTACCCTATGTAACAACTTTTCCTGAAAACAAATAAACGACATTCAAAGGTTATTTTCCCATTAATTTTAATCTTCCTACACAAAATATATTCCAACGAATGCTCCTTTTTTGGAATTGTTCTTGACACAATATTCTAATAATGACAGATTAAAAAGTTTGACATTTTATCAACAGTCAGGCAAAGCTTACTAAATTCCAAAAGCAAACCTATTTTCTTTACATAAATAAGACCTATATATTGAAACACTTTTGACATTAATTCTTCCTTTAACATAGTGAATTGACAAAAATTTGGTGGAAATGAAATGAGCCCAGTAGAAGTGGCTAATGCTCCAAAACTAAACTAGCTAAACGATGGAATAAGACAATTTAATTTGTTTAAATCTCTATTATATTTGTATGCATTATATTATATTTGTATGTTCCCTGACGCGCTTCGATAACACAGTAGCTTTTCATCAAGTAAAAGCCTCATCTATTCAATTTTTAATCTAGCTAATGTCAATTTTTCAACAAAAATGGATGAAATTTTTTTTTGTATCTAGTGTGCGAAATGCTACTTTGGTGATCGAGGATTGAATTTTTTAACGATTTAACGAGTCGAAACCAAGTTAAAAAACTATTCGATCCAATCAAAGTAGTTCGCGCAAATCAATTTTATAACAAAACGCAAGAAAGATATTAAAAAAAATTTCCTGAGATCACGCAAGAAAGATATTAAAAAAAATTTCCTGAGATCATTCAAGACCTCCTTCCATTATAATAAAAAAAGGATAAAAGACTATTTTTTTAATATGAACAAATTAATGAAATAGTCTCAACATCTTGTGGAAAAAAAATTTGACCGCTTTTGAAATTATTTTTGTCAAGTACGAACGAGCTGTAAGTCACATGGAATGCTACAGGTCTTCCCATTGTAAAGACCAGGAAATGTCAATTTTTTGCCGAGTTATGGAACAATTCGTCCGCCCGCTTACAAGTTAATAAATGCATAGACAGCAGGACTCCTACACGCAGATCAGCAACTGAAATGAGGAGACTCTTAGGTCTCACTATCTCGATAACTATTGAATTTTCGAAATAAATGATGGGAACCATTTTTGTAGATAATAAGACGATCTCCAGTTTTTATGGGAAGAAAAATTCTATAATTTGCATACTGAGCTAGATATTAGCGAGAAACCCGTTTTCCAGGGTTTAGGGGGCCATTTTCCCCCCCTTCCGTAAACTCAATCGCGTTACGTTTTTTCTCGTTTAAAAACACCTGCCTTGACCTACAAAGTTAATTCTTCAGGAACTTCTCAGGATCTTTGTCCCTTCATTTCCTGGACTAGTATGTTTGTTTGTAACGCAACCGTTAAACTCGATTTTTACCCACTTCAAGTGCTCAGATTAATTCGAAGTTCTGCACAATTGTCAAGAACCAATGATAATACAATTTCAATCAAATGAGAAATAATTATCATTCATTCCTATATTTATTTGATAAAAGGTCATTTTTTTAGTTTTATCATGGTCAATATACCAGAGCTAGGTTGACAAATTATACTGGCATAGGGGTTTGACTGCCAAAATAATGAAAAGTCAGCGTGGGGCTCCAATCCTATGCATAGTGATAATTTTAATTTGTTATATTGTTACATTTGTGGATGATTTACCTTCAAAATAGTTTCTTTTAATCCTTGTCACGTGCCCTGTTCTTATCCATACCTATGATCTCCACCAAAACATATACGATTTAAGGATGAAACGCACTTTTTGGGTGTTAAATAAAAAGTTATATGAAATTTATTGAAGAAATAATTGTATTAAGGAATGATTCTCAGGGGTGGCTTTCGCCGAACTTAAAAAAACAGAGCTGTAGCTTAAAAGAAAGTTAGTTAATAAATTTGAGCGCCACGTGGTTTTTTTTACTTTTTATAAAAAGAATAGGTTAACCCCGAAACTAAGAATAGAGTTATGTCCTGTTAGTTAAGCATTCACTATATAATTCACTATATGATAGTGTGTGTCTATAAATACAGTAGGAAGGAAGTTGAAATAAAATTCATACAAGTTAAATAATAACAATAAATTGTGACTTAATTAGTTCATTAAGAGTAAAAAATATAAGATTATGTTGAAATATAGGTTACTTGAAGAGTAGAACAAAAAAAATATATAATTAACAATCTCAATGGGTGAAGCACTTAGGTTTACAGATTATAATAACTAAGAATTAAACTGGGTGAAGCCCTTAGGTTGACAGATTATAATAACTAAGAATTAAACTGGGTGAAGCCCTTTTAGCTTGAAAACTTCTTTTGGAAGAGAAGGATACTTATCTGTACTAAAACTTCAGTTTAAGGCCATCCCTGCTTTCCTGGGTATCAGGCCAAAATAATACTTATTCAATCAGCTCCTAGGTATTCCTCACAATCCATCAGCTCTTAGGTATTAGAGTATATCTTCTAAATTATGAATATCTAGGTATTGGAAACCATAAGATCGTTATGAATGTATCAATTCCAGGATACCTTCTTGATATTTTTTTAACGAATTTTTGTTAAAAAAAATATGAAGCCAACCGCTAAAATGATATATAATAATTACAAATCACTATTTCAATGATTACTCCATCAACTCCATGTAAAGTTAATTTATCTTTAAGAGAAATTACATTTTTTTTGTTTTCTTAGAGCTTATGAAATTAACTAAAGTAATACTGAAATAAAATAAATTCACCAGAGAATTGTTCAAAAAAGGGAAGGAAATAATTTAGGGAATGTGAAGGTAACACGAGGTCAAATGTCATAAGATGTAGAATAAATTCCACAGAGATTTTATACAAAATCCATTATTAATCAACCAAACTATTGGGATGGAAATATAGATTCTTACCTGTAGGAATATCATAATTAATAACAAATCTTGATGTTGAAAATTTAAGGTGATATTAACAGATATATCCCACAGCGGTTGAAATGCTAACGTCTGTTCTAGTCGATAACTAAAATCGAAAAGGCCAAATGGCTGTTTTCGATTCACAGTTAACCACCTCCACTTAGGACGAGTTTTGCGACAATTGACACCTGGTTATACGATACGGCAAAGCAACCGGAAGAATAACAAAAGGCGACTGTGAAACTTCACGTTTCAAGGAAATAAAGTGGTGTGCGTACTCTCCAGATGAGGATAAGGAAAGGAAACTGTTCATTATAAGGGCTGACGGATCCCGAAGATATCGAAGAAGACCTGAGAATAACCGGACTAAACTCAACTAGGGTATGGCAACTAATATCAAGTGATGGAGAAGGAACGATATTTATGGCTTTTTTTGACCCCAAAGATAAGGCACATTTCAAAATCTTGAGAAGTCTTAGTACCTGATCTTAAAACAAAATTTATTGAAGTATTAATGGAGAAGAGCTCTAAAATTCCTTCGGGAAATAGGACTAAAGTAGCTACTAGTCTCTGAGACTTCTTCCGAGGACTAAATAGAAGTAAGAAGACACAATAGATCTTTTAGGTATCGGTGAATGTTACCCCAATATACATACATAGATACATACAATGAAGTAATGTTAATATTATTATAAAGGCAATATATTTTTCAATTTGCTTCTAAACCATCTAAGGTCAGTAAATGGGTTGAAACTGCCTGGTAGTGTCAGAATACGAT
>CAJUYI010001868.1:0-15626 GCA_910591695.1 Galerucella pusilla
AAATGTCATATTCGTGTTCAGCACCCTCGAAAATATAAAGATAGACTGTTTTTAGCGACTAGAACGAGGTTGGTCGGTATGTGAAAAAAAAGGGGGTGTTCCTCTCCTCTAAATTGGTAGGACGGAAGATAGTCCAGGCAAATAACACTTTTACAAAGAGAAAATTGTTAACAGGATGGAAACAGTTGGAAATGGTAAATAGGCGTAAATTAAACGTAAAAAAAATAAATGCGTGAGCAGGGGTGTTTCCAGATATATTTTGGGGGTGAAAAGGGGTGGAATTTTGAATTATTGCGATTTCCGGCGAAAGTTGACGTCGGAGAGAAAAGTGTACAATAGAAAAGTTGTAGATCATAAAACGGTCTACAACTTTTGTGAAAATGATTTTTTCATATAACCACAAAAACTCCGAGAAAAATGCGAAAAACCGCTTTTATCGTTTTTTATTTTCCATTTACACAATAATAATTTTATTTTGACAAAACTTGGTGAATGTATACCTTTTGATGTCCGAAACATCCACAAATTTTTCCAGATAAAAATATCAAGAGACTTCCGAAATAATCACGTTTCTCGGCCCAAAAAAATATTTTTTAAATTTAAATTCTCCTTTGAAAAATTGTCGTAGAGACTTCATTCATGTCGCCATTTTTTCGTCTTGAGTTATACTTTCTTGTGAAATAATAAAAATTCACAGTCCCTGTTTAGAAACATACATAAATCGAAGTTTTTTAAATACGTTTGTAAATTGATCATCTATATCTTCAATATTGCTTCTCTTTGTAATTTCATTATCTTCTTATCCAAATAAAATTATTATTGCGTAAATGAAAAATAAAAAGCGATAAAAGCGGTTTTCTGGGAGTTTTTGTGGTTATATGAAAAAATCATTCTAATAAAAGTTGTAGACCTTTTTATGATCTACAACTTTTCTGTTGTACACTTTTCTTTCCGACGTCAACTTTCGCCGGAAATCGCAATAATCCAAAATTCCACCCCTTTTCACCCCCAAAATATATCTGTAAACACCCCTGCTCACGCATTTATTTTTTTTACGTTTATTATACGCCTATTTACCATTTCCAACTGTTTCCATCCTGTTGACAATTTTTTTTTTTTTTTTTGCTTCAAAGTAAGCTAATTCGACTAGTCTAAGAGCAGAGTACGCTGTATGGCGCAAAATAATTTTCTTCAAATTGTGCAAACTCGTCGTTTAAATCCGTATGATTATCTTCTTCAGTAATATTAAGAGATTTAATGTGTAATTCTTTGAAACTATTCAGTAGAGATTACATTGTTTTTAATCTAGATGAAAGTTGGCTAAAATTTGATTCATCATCTTCGAGTTTGTCAAGAAATGTTTTAAATCTACTTAATGGCGCTTTTAATTGAGCTTTACCATTTTTTAATGTTTTAATAGTATCTTTTGTTCGTTTTAATGTGTTGAAGATGTCAGGTGGTTAATATATTACCAAAAAATAAACAAAAAATTAATCACCTGTTTTGCACAAATAGAAACTATTTAAATTCAACAAGAATGAAAATTTGAGGAACTTATCTAGGATTTGAGAGTGCTTCAATCTTCCCTGCTTCCAAAACTTTGATTTATTATTCTTGAATTATTGTGTTTGGAAATTACAATGATAATGAATTGGTGATTTTTTAATGATTTTAATAAATTGATCTTACACTAACAATGCTGTTTATTGTCGCTAATTATAAAATTATACTTTTTAAGAATAAAGATATATCGTTCGTTCTTATTATTATTGAATACTAAATTCTCTTGGTGTGACGAGCACCGACCAGAAATCAATGGTGAAAAAAAATTCGACGTTGTCGGAGTGTGTAGAGTATCCATACATTGACATAAATACGGAACAACCCCCAATATCTTAATCTGACGCGCTCGAGTATTTCAGACTATCGATTTTTTTTACTAATCTGATCGTCTATCCTAGGTGCGCGTCAGTACATATAGAGCTAATACTTTCCAAAGTTGTTCTATTAGGTCTAAGGAATCTCTCATATATTCAACTGCCATGCTTGAGTATTCCCGAAAAATCCCCTATTCGCCTCCCTAACTATTACAGCAGTTGGATGAATGTTTATTTTTGTAAAACTTGATTCTTTCACTTATGTCGTTTTGTCTATTTCAGAAAGATTAATCAATACTTACTTCTACATCGTAAGAAAATCAATCCAAGACACCGTACCCAAAGCAGTTATGCATTTCCTAGTGAATTTCGTTAAAGATAATTTGCAATCTGAGCTGGTAACTCATCTGTATAAAGCCGATAACGCCGATCAACTTTTAGACGAATCTGAACATATTGCTCAGAGACGTCGTGAAGCCGGTGATATGCTGAAAGTAAGTCCATTAAATTTTTCGCTTTTATATATGTATAAAGGGTGAACAAAAAAATTACAAATAATGCTATAAAAATTTTATTTTTAACTGTGTAGTTTTTTCGGCAAAAGTTCGGGACCGGACAAAAATCGCAGAAGATATAAATTTTTCGGAAAATCTTTTCATACCACAAATTTTACTCCAACTTGAACTATAATTTGAAAATATTTTGAAACATACAGGGTCTTCAAATAAAGTGTGGCCTATCAAAGTTATATTTTTCCTTATATAACCCCCTACGTTGTGGTTCTGGGGTTAATTCCGTAACGAATTTGTACCATATATACAGGATGTACGAAAAAAATTACAAATAATGCCATGAAAATTCTATTTTTGGTCGTGTAGTTGAATTTTATTTTTAATTGTTCATTTTCAGGCACTTCAAAGAGCTTCGCATATAATAAGCGAAATAAGAGAAACGCACATGTGGTAATGGTAAGGAGCAGACTAGTAGTTATAAGGATTTAAAATAAAATGATAAAAGTGTCATGTGACTAGTCATGATTTTCTTCGACTTCAATTACCAAATACACATTATTATTTTTATTGTTGTTGTGTGAATTGTATATTTTTTTTGGTATTTACTTTCAAAATCAGTTACAATAATAATTATGTAATTATTAAAAATTGAATTATTTTTATCACCTGAAATTGCAATATATTCAAAATTTTGATTAATATTTAAATTATTTAATTGATAAAAAAAATTATACAGAAATTTTATAATTTCGGTTTTTTTTGAGAATTGGAAACATTTATGTACTTACTCGATTTTTTTTTCAAAATTGTCCTATTCGCAAAATAATATACAATATATATTCTTTTCAATCTTAACTCAAGGCTATTTTTTCTGGAAATAATAAAAATATCAAAAATCAAATTATTTTTATATTTTATAAATTTTTTAAATCTCATTCTTTTTTCAAAATTGTAATATTTGCCAAATTTATTTATATTTGCATTTCTTAATAAGAAAAAATTTAATAAAATTTATTCATTTTTTGTATTTCCCCTAAATTTTGCCCTAAATTTCCACCCCTACGGTAGAAACTCAATATATTATTTTTATCACCTGAAATTTCCCTCGAAATTGCAATATATTCAAAATTTTGATTGATATTTAAATTATTTAATTCAGAAAAAATTAAACAAGAACTTCATAATTTAGGTTTTTTGGGAATTTGGAAACATTTATGTATTTATTCTATTTTTTTTTTCAAAATTTTCTTATTCGCAAAATTATATACTTACTATATTTTCTCAATTATTCTCAACTCAAGGTCATTTTTTTCTGGAAATAATAAAAATATTAAAAATAAAATTATAAATTATTTATATATATATTCAACTAATTTTTTAATAAAAAAAAAATTTAATGATTCATATTTTCTTAAACTCAAAATAATAATTCTGGGTGTTTTCATTCATTTTTTGCATTTCCCTCTAAATTTTGCCTTCGATATTGCCTTTTTTGGATCCTAATTAATTTCCACCCCTACGATACAAACTCAAGATAGATCGATAAATAATTATAATATTAATTATGTAATAATCAAAAACCGAAACATTATTTTTATCATCTGAAACTTCTCTCAAAAAATTTGCAGTAGGTATATTCAAAATTTCAATTATATCATTTTGCGAATAGGACAATCTTGAAAAAAAAAACATCGAATAAGTACATAAATGTTTTTTGGGGAATTGAAAACATTTATGTACTTATTCGATTCTTATTTTCAAAATTGTCTTATTCGCAAAATGTTACACAATATATTTTTCTCAATTATTCTTAACTCAAGGCCATTTTTTTCTGGAAATAATAAAAAAATTGAAAATCAAATTATTTATATATTTTACTAATTTTTTTAATCCTATTCTTTCTTCAAAATTGTAATATTTGCCAAATTCATTCAAATTTTTATTTTTTAATGAGAAAAAAAATTAAAAATTCACATTTTTTCAAACTCAAAATAATTCTGGATGTTTTTATTAATTTTTTGCATTTTTACCTAAATTTTGGGTAAAAATGTTGATTTTTTTATGGATCTATAGATCGAAAAATAATTATAATAATTTGGGGAATCTTACACTTTTTAACCACACGCACTAAAAATCCCTCAGACGTCCCTGTTTCTTTTTCGTCCAATTATTACAAATATATTTCGATCCTTGAATCATATTATCCTAGATTTGTTTTTGAAAGTAAACCAAAAATATTCCTTCAATTAATAGATGATATTAATGAACACACCCCATTTACCCTACTGTTATTGTTAAATTCGATATATTATTATTAACGATTGTTTTCTTTATTCTCTTCTATATATTAGCGCTGTTTTCAGTAATTTTTCAAATTGTTTAGAATAGATATTACATTAAAAAATGATATTCAATCGTTTCATTCATATTTTGAACACGCGGTAAATTTTTCAAAACAATTTTATACATACATTTACGGTAAATTATCTCCGGTGATGTATTTGGTTTAATGTTTTCTTGTAGTAAGCAGTTTAGCATTTCATTTAATACATATTTGCATTTGTTTATGATAATTTTAATTTTACATACTTGATTCTTTTTAAACAATGCATACTGCCTAGTATTTTTCCTAAGTTATTAAATTGTCAGGTTTACAATAATAAAAAGTAAGTAAAGTTGTGTTTTATTTTACAATTCACCCTGTACCTATTCAGAAAAAAAATCAAATTGACTGTCTTTAATAATAAAAACCCCTGAAAAAAAATAATCTTCATTTGCTTGGAATCAGTTTTTGATAAGAATGATATTTGTGACGTTATTAAAGACCCCTTTGTCTATTCAACTGTCATGAAATTTATTTGAATAGTTCGATATGGAACCACTGCATTTTCACTTAATAATAAATAAACTGAATTTAATGTTTTATTTAACCTTTTATCTAACGAGATTTATTTCGAATATACTTTTTATAACGAATTAGACTACCAGAAACCACCACAGATGTCACACTATCATATATTAATCAAAAGTATTCCATTTTTCAAGTGCCTCAGTTGTACGTAACTGTGTAAAGTCAAGAAAACATTGTTGTATTAGGTGTAAAAAAATTTTTATTTAAAATTGCAAAGCGCTTTCGGCTGTTAAGCCATCTTCAGTGCCAAACTCTGTACGGTATGTAAGAACTTATTTAGATGAAATCTTCCCCAATAAATGGATTGGACGAAGAGGTACTATTGAGTGGCCAGCTAGATCGCCAGACCTTTTTTTTTTCATTTTGGGAGCCGTTCAGATGCCGGGAGCACTGCAGCCTATTGGCTTATTGTACTCTGCTCCCATATTTAGTCCACCCATCCAGTTATCCCCGTACCTTCGAGTAGACGGTATAGGTCCATTGGATGTGTGCCATATACTTCAGGTGGCACATTGGCCTCTCCGAAGATTGCCTGTCTCCTCGAGTGCAGTGCCTCACATTCAGACAAGATATGGGTCACGGTCTCGATCTCCATGCCACATAGTCTGCAGCTGAGGTCCCCGTTATATAACCCTATTTTATGCAGGTGATCTTTTAACGGGGTATGACCCGTTAGATAACCTGTAATAATTCTTAACTTGTTCCTGCTGATATTCAGTAGTTCTTTGGCACGTTTTGCACATGTGTCACCCATGAAGGTTTTGCTGTGTACCTGTTTCGGAGTGTTCCTCCAATGAAGTCTATGTTGGCTTTGTACCCATTTTTGTATTTGCGCTCGCTCGCCAGACCTTACGCCGTTAGATTTTTTCTGTGGGGTTATCTCAAGAACAAAGTATATGCAACACAACCAACTAGCATTGTAGACCTCAAAGATGCAAGCGGGAGTTTGTTGGAGGATTTTCAATGTGGAAGTCTGAGGAGTATTTCCGTACCCTCTCATAAAAAGGAGGATCTGATCTTTTTTTTTCTAAAATAGGTTGGGATATTTACTAGTATGTACATTTTCGTAGGTTGGATGTTCGACTTTTCCTAGGATAAAAGTAGAATATGTTGAAGTTTGCATCTGTATTCCAAGTGATACTGACGGCTCACCTAATTCAGCATGCAAGTTTTCAATTGGCGAGGTTCGGAACGCACCTGATATACTTCTTAGAGCATGATTGTGAATGGTGAATGAAATAAATTAATTTGTTAAAATCTACAATATACTATACCTCATTTAAAAACCAGGAGGAATGATTTGAATTTAAGTTGGCAATTCTGTAGACCTCTGATTGGTCAGATTCAGCCGAGTTTCACACAACACTTTTTAATATTGACATCAGCTGATAGTTTTCATTTTTGATAGTTCTGACAGATGAATAGATAAATATTGGATGAAAAACCAAAAATATTCTGAAGCAGTGGGTACATTATTACTTTACATTTTTTTAAAGTAGTAAAGTCGGTTTAGCGAGTATTAAGGGAATACTCTGAAGTAGAGGAACATTATACATATAGTGTAGAAAATATTGATGGAATACCAGGACTTTTGAAAAATTGATATAAGTGAATAAAAAATGTCGTTCGAAGAACAAAAATGTTATCTGTGCTGGACAAAATTTTGCAAGCTTCAAAGAAACGTTCAGACTTTCTTGAAACAAATTAAATTTATCTCTGTTACCTTTTGACGTGTCAAATGTAGGTACTATTTATTTGCTATATACATATTTGGGAAGAAATCGTCAAAGTTCATCGGAAGAACATGCCATGGAAGATATAAAACAATATAGGAAAGAATGGGTTTGGTGGAAAATACATTATTGGTTATTGAAGTTAAAAAGAAGGAAGGAGGTATCTCAGAAGTATTTGAAAAGTGGTTTATTACACTTAATCCGGCAACATAAAGATAACTGTTGGTAATGTTTAAATTAATACTGCATATTGCTCTACAATGCTATTAATTTTGTAGTATTGTTATTGCCAGAACATATTATCAATTGTCATATTCTTTTCAATTTAATTGTAATAAATATAATTAAAGTAACTTGACTATCTGCAATTCTCCACCATCAACAATAACCATAATTTGTTTGTTGTCGATCTGAATCTGAATCTTCTTATGTTTGAATAAGAAACGAAACAGGAAAAAGTCTTACATTTTGTTTAATGCGTAGGTACATCTGAAAAATATACTGCAGATCAGAGGAGAAATCGACTTATGACTAATGTCTTTGCTATCAAGGCATATTTAATATATTTGGAACATGACTGTTGACTACGTTTTCGGAACACACCCTTCAGTAACTAATCTGGTAACTTTTAGTGGTGTGAGTAAGGCTTTTCAAATTACTCCTGGTTTTTAAATTGTGACGCGTTTCGCTAACACAGTAGCTTTCTCAAATGAGTGGAGGTATAATGGAAAATGTTTAATTTATACAGGGCCTTGAAATACTGAATTTTACGGATATTGACAATAATATAATATATTCTGGATAGCTATTTACATGGAAATAAAAAGCAAATTAACTAAAGTATTTAACAAGTTTACCTGTAAGTTTTGGATATATATTGTTCCCCGACTTAGAAAAATAACCAAATCTGCCCCTACTTTCGCCTGACTCGACTACGCCACTGCAAACCGCTGAACTCGAGTGTATTCGCATACATATCTCATCCTATACCAGTGTTTGAGAAACATGTTAGATTTATGTATTTTACGCTTTCAAATGAAACTTTTTTTTTCAATTGATGAGCTTGGTTCTGGTACAGTTATTGCCCAGCAAACATGTTACACGTGGGCCTCTAGAGGCACTTTAAAAACAACCGACGGACAACACAAGTGGGCCACAATCATGATACGTCGTCGGCCCGGCTAGCCCGTGTCGCGATGGCCACCAGTAGGCCTCCAGACTACCACCCGCTTCGTTACATAGCGGTACTTTAGCGGATTGACAAAGTTAGGGTGAACTGATATTGCATTGTACAGATTATGGTGCGATTGCGGGTATTCTACTAATCAACCGCCGGCATCCCACTGTTGGGACTTAATCAATGATTTATGCAAATCTACAGGCTATATATATACTTATAGGTTTAAGAATGAAACACATGATGAATAAAACAAAGAAATATAATGAAAAATGAAAAAAATATTCCATATACCTACAATATATATAAATATAAAAAAATATGTTCACCAATAGTATAGTTTTATAAGTTTTATAAGCTATATATACTAACTTATAACAATGAGACATATATGATGACTAAAACTAAGAAATATAATGATAAATAAAAAAATATTACATATACAATTATATATAAATATGTTGTGCTGTTTTTGACGAGTGCTCTTTGAGATATGATGCAGGGGTTTTCTAGAGGAAACATATATTATGATGGTATGTGATGCAACAAATGATGTATGTACTTACTTTTCTGTGTTTTCGGACATATCTGCTCGTTCCTTTGCTCCGAATAAATTAGATATAACACACAAATCTAATAAAATGGTCGCTACAGTCAACTAAAGTGATTAATTATGCCTTACCATACCACGAGACACAACACAACTAGGTTAGGTTGATCTTCAACACAACGGCTAGCAAATCAGCAGTAGTGCCAACCGCCAACGTGATATTCAGTAATGCCAATGTTTTATTCTCATTACAGTGTCGAAACGACATCGGCGCGACTATGGCAAATTTTCAACGGGTAATTTCTGGCTAAATTACAAACATCCACCATAAATATGCGTATGTTCAGCCAAGGCGGCAAAACTGATATCATTCCAATTATTTACCGACATCGCTGTGCCGCTGCCAACATCTAACCGCAGTTAACAGCTATGGCCCGTCTATTTACCGCTCATTCATGTTTGCTGGGTGTTTTGGAATGTTTTATAAAGTTCAGTAATAAACAGCTTTGTAATTACACTATAACATAACACTAAATATAACTGGCGTAACTAGCAATCAGACCTGAAGGGGTATGATGGTCTATAATAATGATGTGTGATCTATAGATTTATGAATTATTTTATTGGAAATAAAAGCCCGTGAATTATTTGAAAAATTGTTCAATGTCGTTAGCCAAAAATGGGTTTACAAATTACTTAATCCTCTAGACTAAATAAACAAATAACTTTGATAAAATATTTTGTTAACGTACGTGTCTGATGGACCCTGAAAATGTCTGGAGGTGCAGCCCAGAAGAGGAAGGGGGGGGTCCTGCTTCCATGGTAGTTACACCAGTGACAGTAAGTATATTTACTCGTATTATTTAAAAACATTTCCAGTCTCCAATCAAATTGAATTGAAATCTCTGTCGACCACGACACTCTCGGCTTCGCGTCATTGTATATTATGCAAACTGCAAACATAGACTTCCACTGTACATTGTGACCTTTAGAGCAAACTGCTAGAGACAACAATTTGGTGGTTATTCATTTGAGGTCGTTATACACCTATTTCTTTGACGACAAAATATAACAAAACTGTTATTATTTACATACAATAGGAACCATTCTGTAACTGGCTGATAAATTCCAAAATTCGGTTGAAAATAACTAACTTCATTTTAATATTCTGCATATAGGTAATAGCTTTAAAATATTAACGGAACGGTTAAATTATCAAATGAATATAATACCCTGTATTTATTATTCCCTACTTAACCATTCACCTGCTTTATTCATATTATCCGTATTTCTCTGCTGGAGAAGGCTGCATACATGTACGAAACGTATTAATTCCGCATGTGGAGACACGCTATATCTGAATACATGGCGAAAAGTGTCGGAAAGCGGTTCTGCACCGCAGTGTGTGTGTGTGTGTTCCGGATTCTGGAGGCGACTATTGTTACCCTTACAGTACTGGTGTCAGCTATTTTTTAAACAATATTCAGGAAATAAAAATAAATAGATGTTTAGGCTCATGGTTACTCTTAAGGAATAGGAGGCAGAAGCAGATATAAGACATTGGAAGCCCTAGGCTCGAAAACGAAAGAAGGCTCTCAGGATGTGGAGTTCACTCCAGAGTACTAAGCCTAAAAGGATTAAGTGGGGCATGGGAAAAAATACCAGCGTGGTTCGAGCAGAACTGGCTGGTATCTCAATTGCCACAAAAGAACTAACCAGAAAAGGAATTTCTGGCAAAAACATAACAATCTGCACTGACAGTAGACAAGCCCTATTAGCCTTGAACAGACAACGTGTTATATCGGGGCTAGTACTAGAGAGTGTCACCAAAGTTTTAGCTAACACCTCGGCAGATAACAATATTATCCTGAGGTTGGTTAAAGGGCACGACAGAAGTAAAGGTAATCGTATTGCTGATTCTTTAGCCAGGGAAGAGGCTGGACTAAAATTATCAGGACCTATACGGCCTGACGACTTCGACAATTGCGGAACTAACCAAACGCTACACCCCTCTGCTCAATCCCTTAAGAGATGGGATCGATGGAACCAAAGGATGCAGTCTTGCCAGGATCACCCTGGGAAGCTGGCGTCGAAGAAATATTTGGCGATGACCAGGAAAAACTACGTTTAACAGTAGCATTTCTGACCGGTAACTGTCAACTGAGGAAACACCTCTATATAGGATGTGTGAAGAGGAAGATTAAACTGTCAGGCATGCAAGTGTCTGTATATAGTTATCGTCAATAAGAGTGTGTGTGTTCGGTAAGTCTTGGCCTACACTTCTCGGGAGAAGGTACAATGGGTCACATGTGGCCCAAGTGCTGTGAGCCTACACCCACTCTCCTACTTTACAAATACAGATAGGCAAAGTAAATAAGCTCAAAAAATAATGAGATGGGATATATTAAAAATGCTGCAAAAATCCATTAACCTGTATATTTTAATCTCTTGCCAACAACTTGCCTGGCGGAACAAAATAAAAGTAAAATTTAAGTTCAAACGTGAACCGTTTTTAAAAACCATAAACTCAACTTTCGCGCTAATCTTATCGAAATTTCTTTTTAATTCTTCAGGAATAATGTATTCCCCAGTGCTGCATCTGGGTAAATACAATCCTGCCCGTAATCCCCTCAGGAGCGTAATCTAGGAAACCACGCGCTCGTGGCCATGCCAGCTGATGATACCGACGTCCAGTTTTCACTGCTGTTTTCCCGACGTCAGGCGTACGCTAACGCCGCGACGGTTTGTGGTCGCTGCAATGCGGCCCAGACGAACTGAAAATGAGTTTTACACTTTCCACCTAAAAGTGTTGTCGCTTCGGGTTTATTTTCTCTAAATAATACAGAGGCGTACAATCAATATCCATGAAATAGCTTTGGATGTAGTTATTTTATAATTAACAATTCAGACGATGGAGAGTTAATCCAGAAGTTGATTGTAGAAAATTGGATTTAATATTAAATTGTACAGTCTGCACTTAGAACTGCTCTTGACAAAAGAAAATTTACAAGAAGGTTGTGAAAACTGCATGTGGGTCTATTTTGAGCTAAAAACCTTATTAAACAATATTCACTAGTCAATTTAATTGTTTCAACCCTTACTATGTGGAACTGCATTTAGTTATAGTTTGGCAAGTTTATCTGAAGCTACGGGGAATCGGTAAGAGGCGAGGCATATATGTAAACGTACAAATGGCGTTCGGTACCCATTTAACCAAGTAAAATTGAAAATACAAAGGTAAGTGACAATACCAACGCCACTGGATAGTTTTCGTACAACGCTGCCAGAGCTTGAAGAAGCCCGTATCAAATTTGGAAAAGTGCTCATCTTTCAATATTCATAAGAATTAACTTTCAATCACATTGTTCATATTGTTCATATTAAAAAGTCCCTTTTCTAATTATTATCACTACATATTTAGCACTTTAGCTTTTCCATAGTTAAACGTGGCAGTATCGAATGTTTTTGACTGCATTGTTTTCACGGCTTCAGATAAACTTGCCAAAGTATAAGTGAGTAAAACCAAATACATAGGGACAAAACGTTGTGGAACACCCTGTATAATTGACAGTGATAGAATGTCAATATGTGAAAATGGAAAATTTATTCAACAGTTACTTTAGGATTATCATTTTAACAGCTATCAAAGGAATTATACATGATGTCAAGGTAGTTCGTGTCTTCAACTTTTGAACTTTAACGTATTTCGGCCACATTTCAAATGATAATTCAATAATAATTTCAAACATTGACAAGGCTACAAATTACCTTTCGATTTTATAACAATGTTTGATGATTTTATTGAATGTCAAAGTTAAAACAAACTTTTTACAAAAGCCTGGTTTCTATAAACTTAACTGCTCTCACTGTAATGCCATCAGGCTCAAAGATATTCAGAAATAAGATTTGACCACCTCAGTCGCTATAACAATAAAGATACAGACAAGTCAAACTATTCAAAACTTTGCAATTATTTGGAAATTATGAGGCTTTTACGGCAAAAACGTGCTTCAATACTTTTGAAACTATTAGTGGTTGCTCGAAATAGAAGGTATTAATAATGAGAAAAAATAGATCATTTTTCATTACTTGAGTAGTCCATTACCCTGGCAACTATGTGCAAGAATGGAATTTTATTATTTCCGACTCTAAGCGTCAAGTCCAAAAAAAACATGCACAATGTTGCAATATCCCCTGTGTTTAACATTATCTTTACATTCAAAACTATGTAGACTATATATCATTCTAATCCTAATTGGATGTTATTAGGATTTTCTTTTCCGTTCCTTTCGATAATAAATTTTCCTTGGGGTGTTGTAGCCTTCTTCACACCGGAATTCGGTCAATTTGCGAGCTTTAGGTGTCTCGACGCTAACCTCGTTTTGTCTGCATAGAAAAAGGTCGAGCTTGTTGTAATATATATGGAATTATTATTTTAAGGTTAAGTTTGGAATGGACCAATTCAGAACACATGACTTTGGCAGGTCGGCCATATTGTTCTAGATGACAACCGATCAGCTTGAAATTGAATCTTGTGGGTTTTAGTATGTGCTGTGAGTCAGTAGGTTAAAAAATGTCAATGTAATATGAATTTTGTAAAATTTGTTCGTTTGTAACGCCAATGGCATGAAACTGTCGTTACGAAGTCTAATTTCACAAAGTCTAATCGACAAATTATAAAGCGATTTCTCCTATCTATTATTCTACCGAGTGTCGAATAATTTTGTTTTTTAACCAGAATGATATTTTAAGATTCTTTATTTCTTTAGAATATCACGTACCCATACGTCTGTCTACAAAAGATTCGTGCCGTGAATAGAAAAAGATCTTAGACATTATTTTGTTCTTTTCATATTTCACTCTTCACTGCTTTTTATATTCACTCGTTGAGAGTAACACATTCTTCAATAGAAACATAAAAATGTAAGGCATATTGAACTGTTACCTTTGACATCTATTATTTCGAATATCTTTATTTGGTCGTTGAATACATTAAGTTTAAGGGCATATAACCAAGAAAGTAATAAACAAATTCACACTTTATCAATTCTCTAGAAACGTTTGTTGACAATATTAAATTTTCATCGTGAATATTTCATCATGAAATATGGAGTGCTAGATCAAATGTTATTAAAAACGGTTTAACTAAATTGGATGTCAAGAACATTTATCACGCAGAAAAGGTATGCAAGTAATAATATTCCAGTTTTCGCATAAGATACATGCATTGGCGTTTCATTTCCAAATATTCTAAATATTGCAAGAGCTACGTGTTCTTTTGTGGCAAATATAGACTGTTTTGGATTTTGTATTCTCCTTTACAAGGATAACTGAATTAATTACTTTACCCACGACCCCCCCTGTAATCAGTCAATAACACACAGTCGGTATCAATGTAATGACGTCTATTACGCACTGTAAAAAAAACGCATAGCTGTAAAGTAAATCGCACGGCTTCCCTAGCAACATCTTAGCAACTGTCAATAGACGTCTCCATTTTATTCAAAATTTACTATTTGAAAACATTAGATATGGCCACGTTTAACTATGAAAAGCCCAAAGGGATTATAATTGAAAAATGGACTTTCTATTTTCAACAATATATTAATAATGATTAAACGTTAGTTCTTTAATGTGCTTCTTTCATTGGTAATAGAGTAATCGAGATGGAGTTTACCAAGCACCTCTAATTATGTAACTGTTATTTCTTCTGCTTCTTATAAAAAATACAAGTACAAGTAGGTCGTAGGTAAAGTATAGTACGTAACTCGTGTTGTAAAGCATTTTACGCACTCACGGAATTACGGAATTACGTTACGTAATATACTATTAAAAACGATCAGACCCCTAAGTTTTATTGAATTACGGTTCTTAAAACATACTTACCTACTTACTTATCACTAACTTACCTTGATCAATGAAGAGGTCAATAATGGGTTATATCTAAACCCATTGAGAAACTATCCGTGATTCATTTATAATTTAAACATTTTGAAGGTCATGGTCAGTTCTAGTTAGAGCAATACCTCTGATAGCAAGCACTACACCCCTCAGATACGCTAATGTTTGAATTCTATTTAAATAATTTAATCAAAGTTTCAGAGTCTGTTGGTAATAGTAACTTTTAAAATTACATGTCAAAATAAAACTTTCCGGTTAGTGAACAAACTTTACGAAATTTTTATTATAAAATGGTCGAACTACGGAAATATCACGTCATTTTTCATAGTAATAAGAATAAAACGTATTAAATATCAGACTCAAATATATACCGCAAAAACACTTTGAAATGCTTAGAATCATTATTTGGTCCCCGAACAAAAAATATATTTTAGCAAAAAAAATACAAAGTTTCCTATTTCTTTTCTATTTTAATCCAGCCTGAAGATAAAAATTCACTTGTCCGATGCCAGAATTTCATAAACTTCGCTCCAAACTTTCACCCTATCTGGTATAGGATTAGTAGAAGGTATCAGCTCCCTTCCAATGTCCAAATAATGAACTTTGCCATCTTCAACAGGTTTCCATACAATATTCAAATCATTTCCAGCAGGAGTTGGGTTTCCATACTTTGCAAAATTGGTCCAAAGTTTAACGAAACGTTTGACTGCTAAAATTTCAAATTCACCCTTGTGTAATTTGTGCGAAGCAAATGCTGTGTTGAACAGGTATCCTAAATCGTCGGCGTGGGAAGCTCCTGAAACATTTTGAACATTATAGAATGATCGGGTGAACAAAGACGACACAAAAAAATGCAATAATGGGAAAAAATAGGATGCAGAGACCTGCTTCTCAGTATTGTAGAGTGCGTGAGAAGCTTGCCAACGGCAGCACTAGCAGCCTTATTTGGCATTTCTCCATTACAC
>CAJUYI010001868.1:15636-28676 GCA_910591695.1 Galerucella pusilla
TGCCAACGGCAGCACTAGCAGCCTTATTTGGCATTTCTCCATTACACATGGTGATGATGGGAGAAGCAATGATGAGAAAAGGCAAGATGCAAAGACTTGCTTGTCTCAGTATTGCAGGGTGCATGAGAAACTTGCTTTTTTAAATCAAGACCGATGCCCGGGCGTCTTCTAACGATGCATATAAAACATTTACTAGGATCGACCGTCCGTCCTGTGGAACGGGTCTACATTTTTGGCTCGATCAAGACCCAGGGCAGATTTTCACCAAAAATCAAGTGAAAAGAGCACTTTAAATGTACATGAGGGGAAAAGGAACTGAAATAACTTACCTGGAATATGATTTTTATCATACAGCCTTTTCCAAAAATTCAAACCTGCATCTAAAGACATACAATATAAATATGCAGGCTCCGAAGATGTTATAGCGTGAAGCTTAGATGCCGTTATTGCAGGAATTTTGAAAAAACAGTCACCAGTCCACTAAAAAAAAATTGAAAGCAGTATTACATAATTTGGCAATCAAAATTAATCTATAAAGACCTCTATGGGACGACTATGTTAATAGATGTTACAGCTGGAAGAGTTGGACAAAGACGGATGTCAAAAAATGGAGTAGTTCAACTCGATAACCAGCTTGAGTCAATGACTTGAAGGTTGAAAATATTGTAGACATGGAAAGAATAGGTTTAATGGAAGCAATTGAGTGAAGAGCAGATATATGTAATGGAAGATGAACCAAAATAGAGGGAACGGATGGGATCAAGCGAAGATAAGGAAATTATTCATGGAAAACGCTAAATAAAGTAACTAGAAGTGCAAATTGTTGTGTGTTTGATGGTAGCAATGGCACTAGCTCTCGCTATTTGCTACATACTATCTGACTTGGATAATATATCAAATATCAATGTTAGTTTGAAACATTTTTTTATTAAATCAAAAATATTTTTGGAACTTTAGTTCTTTACGTGGGGTTATGTTTGAGTGACCAGGGGTCGCGACGCAAGAGATCTGACTGTTACGTCACGTTACGTTATGTTACGTTGCTTCGTTATGTGCCTTACTTGCGTGCGTGTGCTCTCTCCTTAGTCTCTCTCTCGTTTACGAAGCAGCGATTCATATGCTTCGGCCGGGAATCGAACCCGGGCCGCCCGCGTGGAAGGCGAGCATTCCACCACTGAACCACCGACGCTATATTAAAATTCTATGCAAAGCTGGTATTCGCAGTGCTGGTGATCTACTTGAATTTGTTCGGATAAATTTTTACTATTATTTTTTTGCGCGAGTGATCTTTTTTGTTTGTTTACAGCATCGGTTGTCAGGACGGTAGGTTGTGTTTATAGGTTTCTAAGTTTAACACGTCGGTAAGTGATTTACTTACCGTTCAGACGTCGAAAAGTAATAAATAGCAGAAAAAACAATTTCACCAAAATGCAAAAGATATTTTAAACTGATCGAAAAGTATAAATGCCACTATTGACATTTCGTTCATTTCGAAGAAATTTAAATTATTTTATTCGGAATTTATTTCAATACGATCGCGCAAAAAATGGTATAAGCATCTCGAACGTTAAGGGTAATTACAACGTTTGGATGTAGATTGCTCTCGTAAAATTGGACAAAATGATATGAGGATTAAGGGATCTAGCACATTTACTTTTCGAAATACAGGGTGTTGAAATTTTGAAAACTTGAATGTTTTAATTCGATAACTTTAAAATGGATGGATAAATTGATTTGACATTTGGCAGGTTGTTTTTAAATGTAAAAGGGCATATTTTGATAGGAATAGTAGTTTGTGCAACTAGTGTGGATATGATGGCCATATCGCACGAGGACGAAGTTTGAGCACGACGCCGTAGGCGGAGTGGTCAATCGTTCAAGTGCGATATGGACAATCCACACGAGTCGAACAGCATCTTTTTTCTACGACCCACTTAAGAAAAATTTGACAATTCAATTTTATGTTTCCATGCACTTATTTTTTTTTTGGTAAACGTACAGTTCTTGAATATCCAATTTGTATAATGCTACGGCTTCCCTTTTTAAATATACGATGCTGTAGATGTTGCCAGTCGGACTCCCTTATGAAGTGTACCGTACCATTATCTATAATAATGAATATTCTGCTAAATATTTCAAACGTCTACCTGTTGTCGTTATTAATATCAAGCAGAATAATTATTTAAAAATGAGATTAACAATAAAAAAAACTTCTTCACGGGGAATCGAACCCAGGTCTACCGCGTGAGAGTCTGGTTTGCTTACTACTCGACCACCGAGGAATATGCAAATTGTTTATCTATAACGTCAGATGTATTACATAATTTTTGCCACAATGACTACAATAGAGAGATTTATGAAGATATGCCGGGAATCAAAACTTTTATTGAAATTAGTTGAAACTCACCATATATTTATCTTCAGCATATTTTTCCTGAGAATACAACTGCTTGAGCTTATTTTCAACAATTTGTCTTTTGGGATCGTTTTCTTTCAAACGACAAACGCGTTCTATTTGGAAAATCCTGTCCCAGCCTTTTCCAAATATATTTTTCGTTGTAATAATATTTTCAAGAACTCCTTCGTTATCTGTATACCCGATTAACAGAGGAACTTTATTGTAATTTCCCGATAGTATTATCTCCATGATTGGTTTTGTTATAATTTCAGTGGAATTTGGTTTTTCTATAATCGGACTTGTTAGATTTAAAGGATATTTCTAAAATAAAGAAAGGCAATCGTGAATGATTCATTTCAGATACATCAGTTACTTACCTCTAAATATTCCACTTGTGTTTCATACAATTCTTCCACACTCAAATTTCTCAAGATATCCAACGCTTCACTTTCGTTTTTAACGTTTTCATCAATCAATTGTGCAATTTCCACAACAACACCATCTGAATTAGACTTCACATATGAACACCCACTTTGCATTATAGCTTTATGAAATAGCCCATTCACTGATGGAGATAGAACAAGACAGTGTATACTCATACCACCAGCACTTTCTCCAAAAATTGTTACATTATCCGGATCTCCATTGAAATGCTTAATATTCTTCTGCACCCATTGCAAAGCTAACCGTTGATCTTTAATACCTGCATTTCCTGGTACTTGTAATAATGGGTCTTCCGCGTTTATGAAACCCAATAAACCTAATCGATAGTTAATTGTTACTAAAACTATGTCTTCAAGCATCAAGTGCTCGGGTCCATAATGTTGAATACTATTAGATCCGGTGATGAATCCTCCTCCATGAATCCATACCATTACTGGTTTTAACGATGATGCTTCTGATGGAAGCTAAATTGAAAAAATATTAACCTTATTTCAGCTACACATGTTGATGCTCACCTTTTTTGAAAAAACATTAAGGTTCAAGCAGTCTTCAGAACCTGCGACTATATTTGTCACTTCACTGCGTTGGATGCAAGGGAGACCTTCTTTTGTAGCATCTCTTAAACCAATCCATGGCTCTGCAGGTTCTGGTGCCTGGAATATTATGGTTTTTAAAGCCTCCAATAAACTTTCTCTCTCAGCTGCAATGTATCAGCGTCCTAAATTATTAATTTTCATATTACTCCTACCTTAAAACGGAGATTTCCTATGGGAGGCTTCCCGTATGGAATTCCTAGGAAAGAATAAAAATTTTCCCCGTCCAAATTTTTTCTGGAGCTTCCTCGTAGTTGACCTTGGGCTATAGTTACGATAGGATATTCCATGTTTGTTTACTATAAAAGTTTTGTCTATTAAGCAAAACAAAAAGTCCAATTTATCAAACTTTGTTTAAACATTGTACTGGTTGTCCCAGCAGTTCGTAACAAAAAATTGAAAGGTGACAGATGCGTTGAAAATAATGATGGTGCTTAAAAATTGTGACTTGTTAACTTACCTTCTTTACTGTTGGTAAACACACCTAAGACTGCTCGATTCTAGAGACTTGTTTTAAAAAGTTGTTTAATGTTGGAAGGTCATATGTCTTGTTTGAGATAAGATAATTAATGTATTATCGACATTAAAGAAAAAAATTACGTTTAAGTGAGCTCATTTATTTTCAAATATTGATAAAATTGATATATAGTGACCCCTAATATGTAAATATTCCTTCAAGTATCATGTTTTATTTCGAATACGTGCCCTCCGCAACAGTTTATAAACTGAATTTTTAATACATCAAATACCGGATCTTCAAGGTATTTGAAAATTAATTATGCGTGTCTAAGAAAAATGGAATATTGTTTATAATTGAAGATATGATTGAACTCGGTAAATATGTTCAACTTGTTACGGTCCACTCTGGAATAGCAATGAAACTTTTCAACAGAATCCTGTTGGAAAGTCACGAATAGTAAGTGATGTGAATATACAAAAATGTCAGCTTCAATAGAATCAATACACTCACCTTTTTTGTTAACTGTTTATACTTTAATCTCTAATATCTACCTCTAAATAGCAATACCCCAATAACAGATATTATCAGTGATCAATATACTATATGAAGTTAAATATAGTATAATGTAAGTATTCTGTTTTTATCATCGCACACTTATCTATGTAAATTCCTCGATCGTTTCGTTTTAGTGACAACAAATATTATTCTCATAATAATTATTTCCGTGTCCCAATATATTCCAGTATAGTAAATATAAGGTATTTATTGAGTAAATTCACAATATTTTAACAATTCAGGAATTAAATTCAAATATTTGTTCCCAAAACTTCATTCTTTCTGGCTCCGGGTTTGTTAGTGGAGTGAGCTCGGTCCCAATATCTAAGTAGTTCAATTCATCTTCCTTGAAAGGCTTCCAAATTGTATTTAAATCGTTTCCTTCGGGAGTAGGATTGCTAGTTTTAGCAAAATTCGTCCATAACCCAACCATATTTCGTATCGCTTTTTCTTCAGCTACCCCTCTGGTTAGAAGACTATCTACTTTTGGGACATGGAACAAATAACCCAGCTCATCACCATGGCAAGTACCTGAAAAATTATACAACACTGATATATACAGATAGTTTAAGAGCGTGGTAACATGATGAACTAGAACAGAGTGTTTTGAAGAAAAGCTCTTGATCTTCAAGGAGATGGGAAGCATTAGAGAGATGGAGATGGGATCCAGGATACTCATTGAATTTATCCACTAGAAACATAGGACCAGCCTATGTTACAAGAATAATCTAGCAGAAAATTACCTTTTTCAGTTATTTTGGCCACCTTTTTGAGCAGATTCAGTCCCGCGTCAAGTGATATTCTGTAGCAATAAACAGAATTTTGTGAAGTCTTTGCATGTAGCTTGGCTGCTGCAATTATGCCTGATACAAAGTAAAAATCTGTTGCCAGCTGCAAATAATAAAAAAGCAATGGATGAAAATACTCAGAAATTATTTTTATTGGTTCTTAAATTCTTCCTATCTTACCGCAAACTTATCCTCAGCAATAGGTCCTTGCAGATAAATTTCCGTAATCGCTTTTAGGATCATTTTTCCTTTAGGATCTTCGCTACTGACCCCAGGCGGGAGAAAGCGAGACAAATATAGTTTTGAAAAATTCACATCAGATTCTCCAGAAGATGCTTCTCCGGCAGAAGCTGCTTTAATATTTTTATAGTACTGTAGCAACAAGCCTTCTCTATTGGTATAACCTATAATTATTGGAACTTTGTTATATTGCCCAGAAGCCAAAATCTCTGCAGGTGGGGATGTTATTACAGCGGTTTGGTTGGGGAGCTCAATAGTGGGTCCTATCACTCCCAAGGACTACAAAATTAGTGTCATAAGGTATGAAATATTTTTCAACAAAGTACTTACTCCTCCTTGAAATCGTTCCTGAGCAGTAAACAGCTCTCCGGCAGATATACTTCTTAAAACATCCAGAGCTTCTTTTTCAGTGGAAACGTTTTCTCTTATAGTTGTTGCAAATTCAATACTTTTATAAGAAGCAGTAGCCCAGTGATTCATTAAGCAGCCGCTTTGTAGAATAGCTTTGTGGAACAGCCCTTTGGAAGCGGAGCTTAAAACGTGGTAATGAGTGCAAGCACTTCCAGCACTTTCACCGAAAATAGTAACATTGTGCGGATCGCCGTTGAAGCTTTTTATGTTTCTTTGAACCCATTTAAGGCCTAGTCGTTGGTCTTTTAAACCGGCATTTCCAGGTACATCTAAAGAAACATCTTTCAATTGTAGGAAGCCTAGGAATCCTAGACGGTAGTTCACTGTCACCAGAACAATATCTTCGGTCAACAGATACTCGGGGCCGTATAATTTTGAGCTGTTTGAACCTTGCACGAAAGCTCCACCGTAGAACCAAACCATAACAGGTTTTAGTGTTTTGGATTCTCCAGGTAGCTAAAATAAGTTGTATTGAACCATCTAACGATTTATTTTTATTATTTCACACTCACATTTTTAGTATATACACTCAAGTGCAAGCAATCTTCAGATCCTTCAATTTCATTTATCATCTCACTTCGCTGATAGCAAGAATCACCATCTGTGATTGCTTCTTTGATTCCATTCCAAGGTTCGATGGGCACTGGAGCCTGAAAATATAAATATCTCATAAATTGTCACAGCCTATTTTTTTAAGGACCCGAGTAATTCATGACTCATCCTATGTTTGCCTCAACTCTAGATTTGTTCTCCTCTCCAATTCTCCTGTGCAAAGAAGGTTTTTGTCAGAAGCTGATTCGTTAAGGCTGGAAAGTGATTTTTATTTGGAATAGCGAGAGGTTGGCGATGAAATTAATAACGAGATATGTGCATCAAGAATGCATTCCAGATACAAAGGTAAATACAAAGATAATCCGTTTCAACCTATTGTTTTATATAGTGGAAGATTTAATTCAATTTAGATTATTAAAACTCATTTTCCTTTTTTGTTCCTTTATCATGTTTAATATTACATAATGTGTTTTTAATTATTTGCTTAATACCTACCTAGTTATATTTGACAATTATATTTTAAATAGTCAAATATTTATTCAACTAATACATATATAAAAACAATTGAATGTATTCAGGTAATTTTATAATATCCATTGTTCTACGATTTTTTAAGACCGATGCTAAAAACAAACCTCAAACTTTAATAATTAGAGCTAAACTAACTGAATATAACAAGCCAATTTTGACATGGTCATAAATAGAACAAAATGTCCAATGGTGAGACATTCTTTTTTGAAAAATATGGACCAACACAATCAAAGATAAACTGGAGTGAAACTAATAATTCCTGGGATACAATTCCTTATGAGTTTAACAGCTTCTTGGAGTACCTAACAGTTTCTTGGAGTACCTAACAGTTTCTTGGAGTACCTAACAGTTTCTTGGAATTCCTATACAATTTCTTGGACTACCTGTAACAGTTCTTGGAGTACCTAACAGTTTCTTGAAGTACCTATATAAGTTCCTGACAAACAGTTCATGGAATACTTACTTAATACAGTTCATGGAGTACCTAAAATAGCTCTTGGAGTACCTATAAAAGTTCCTGGAATACAATTTCCCAAGGCAGGGTTCCAGAAAAAACAATTTTCCCTAAGATGCATTACCTGGGATAAAGATACCTGAGATAGTTTACCGGATACAGTTTTTTTGGAGACATAATGTTCTTGCAAAACAATATTCCTAAGCTACAGTTTCCTGGATATAGTCCATAGAATCACATCAATAGTTACAGTTCAACTTCATCTTCCAAAAAAATATTTATTACTACCTAACCTCTATTCACTAACTGTTTATAGGGAATTCGACTTTAATGAATAAATATATATAAAAATTCTAAATTATTTTGATAATTATTTCGGTATATATGAATAAAAAATATGTATTAGGTCAATCACAAGAAAGGTCACTATTTGGTCCAACCAAAATATTAAAAATCATGTAGGCATCACATCGAATGTTGCTTCTGTAATTCTGATAATGATATTTTGAATATCGTTATAATTATCAAAATAATTTGGAATTTTTATATCTTTTTCATTGAGTGGAATTCTTTTAAAACAGTAATTTTCATTCAAAAAAGAAATATGTTAAAAACATATATTAAAATCCAAATCGAAACAAATAAATCCCACTTCACTTCACTTGTTATCACAATACAAAAAAGTTACTGAACACTGATTTTTCAAGTGAATTTAAAAGAACTCAAAAACTAATTGTATTCTGACCTTGAATCTTAATTCTCCTATAGGTGGTGTAGCGTAGGGAATTCCCAAAAACGAATAAAACTGCTCTCCATTTAAATTCTTTTTTCGGCAACCTCGTAGTTGACCTTCTTCTATGGTGACAACAGGAGACTGCATCGCTGTAGCTCCAATTGTTATGTAAATTATTACTTAATTATGAGCAGGTTTATATAACACTGAGTTTTATCATAGACAGATAAAAATGATAATAACGAAAGTACAACCTTCACACTTTAGACTTCCTAATCGCAGTACTAATATTTGAAATTTACTCATATATTTCTTCCCAAGCATCCTGTTGTACGGCGAAAATTTCATAATTTTCTCATCCTTTCTAGCCCAAGTACACATAATAAACAACCACTCTGGAGAATGGCTTTATGCAAAGGTCCTCTAGCTGGTGATACTTTGTGGTAATGTATACAAAAATAGTGACATTATCATGATCAACGTTGAAGTTTCTAATATTTTCCTGTATCCATTTCGAAGCTAGTTGTTGTTCTTAAGGTCCGGTGCTTCCATTTATGTTTAACTATCGTTGAGGAATAAGTGACCGAAGAATCCTAAACGGAAGTTGACGCACACCAAGACCAAGAGCATTAATTTAGGGAGAGTTCTTTGATTGATGAAATGTTTGGCCTGCCACCTTGTACTTTGATTTTCACCTTTCACATTGAAAATATTTGTTGTATCATCATTTTCCAGTCAATGACAATGCGACAAATCTTTCTATAATCCGAGTGTCCGACATATTTTGACATGGAACAAAATACTCAGAGAAGCTAGCTTATTTCCTGCTAATCCAATAAGTAAATTTAAAATGATTTCATTTTCCAATATCGCATTTGTCACTGATTAATAGGTTTGTTCGTAGAACAGTCAGAAACTATCAGAAACCGTCAGAGGCATGCGTTCGTAGAAACAATTTGGCAGTTGGTGATTTGAAAATCCTTTGTTCGAAGAGAGAAATTTGCGGTTTCGGATCAGTTGCCAACTATCAGAATAATATGCTGACCGGGATCAAATTTTCAGTTTGAACATGAGAACATGCGTATTGTGATGCTGTGGAAAGTGACAAATTTTTTTAAAATGAAACGTGAGTAAAATAATTTGTATGTTGTAATACAAGACATTTTAAAAAAATATCTGGCTTCTTATTAGGATGGTCAAAGAATGAAACACACATTACTAAATAATTTACCTATTCCTAATTTTTTTTCAGCCCTTTTTCCAGTGATGATAAACTTTTAGTTCATATATCGATTTACAACGAATAACAAACGGAATGTCAGAGTTTGACAAATTTCCAATCGATTGGATATTCCTTCTACGAAGAAACCTAATATTACATAATAAAACATGTGGTCGAAGTTTTTTTTCAACTGCCGGGTTTATCACAGAAAACTATATTAAGATCGAGTAGCATGGGCTGTTATTCATATTAAAAATATTAGACATTCTTTGCAAACAGTAATTATTTTGCGTGTTCTGTGAAAACTTTGGATAATATTTTTCATTGTAACTAATACATATCCATAGTTGTATACGAAAAAAAGGTCAAGTTCATCCTTATTCAATTCTGATTGTGTGCATGTATTTTTTTAATCATTTGCTTATAGACCGGTGGCCCATAACTTATGTAGAATTTAATATTTCAAATATTTCACCATCGAGTTTTATGTGAAAAACCCAACCTAAACATCATACATGAAAATAAGAGGAAGTTATAATAGCTATCTACCTAACAAGTGCGGAAAATGAATTTTTCCGCACGCGTCGTTCGGTGAAGCAGCCGGGTGCGGAAAAGCATTTTCCGCAAGTGTTAGGTACAATAGTTTTTCTACGAGCTTGAGGAAAGTCAACAGAACAAATCAAAAGTAGAGATATTTTGATCTGATTATAAGTGCTTATAGTTTATTTAAAAACATATTTTATTTGATTTATTGATAAAGTAAACATAATAGTACAGGGAATGAAGCTCAAAAAAAGGTAAAACCTCGCAATTTTTTCGTCCAGCATGGATTGACTTGAAATTTTAACAGGAGGTAGGTGATAGCCGAAGGTTCAAAATCTATATCGAACCGAAGGACGCTAAACGGTTTTTAGGGGTGAAAACTACCCTTATTTGTCAAAAATCATAAAATAACTTATTAAACCTGAAAATTGGTGAGATTTGGTTTGGATAAGTTGAATAATGATTGTTTTGAGCTTTGGAATACAATTTCATCATATTTCAACCCTTAAAAAGCAGCCCCTGTTACAGCTTAATGTAAAAAAAATCACGAATCTTTAAAAAATGATTTCGCCTCCGATTGATTTGCATAAAAATTTCGGATTAGGCTCAACTTACCCTCTGCTTTATATATCATGTCATGCCGACGAACCCTAATTGTTTCTTAGGGGTGAAAACTACCCCTAAATGTCAAAAATTGTGAAATAGCATTATAAATCTCAAGATAGGTGAAAATTGATTTGAATTAGTAAAATGAAGAATTTGTTACATTTCAAAATACAATTTTCTACTTTTTCAACCCTTAAAAATCAACTGTTATTAGTGTTATATGTAAAAAAAAAATTTTTTGACAAGAGAAAAATAATTAAGGCTAATAGGGATTTGCTCAATAATTATGTTGTAAAAAAAATGTGTCACGTGCATTAAGTAACTTTTCAACCTTTAAAGCCACCCTTCACAACATTGCAATTTTTATAAACTATTGTAATAGATATTTCGTATATATAACGCCCCACTGCCGAATAAACCGGTTTTGTACATTATTATGCTTCCAAGTGCACTATACACTATTTGAATTTTTCGAAAAAAAAATCGATTGGTTTTTTAAATGTATTTCCTTCATTTTTGATGATAGAAAGTTCATTCAAAAACGATTTTGTAGGGTTTTCCAAGAGCTACAAGGATCTGTAAGTTAAATCTCTTTAGACCCCTTCGTTTTTAAATGGGGTGAGTTTAAAGGGCTAAAAAAAGGTGGTGCTCGTGCGTAAATAGACGTTTTAAACGGCTATGTTTCGTCAAATATTAACTGTACAACAAAATTTTTGTCATAAAAAAAGCTACAATTTCGTTCCTTAACTTTGCTTGTACCTCTAATATTTTCGGAGTTATTTTGAAAGAAAGGGTAAAAAATACAAAATTATGGAAAATAACTTTTTACTTTAAGCCATAATTTTTCGAAAACTATGAATTTTAAATTGGTCAAACTTCTTGGACATATTAACCATACATGTACAAAGAGAATTGCACAAGGGTAGAGATCAATTTTAATTAGGGGGGTAGTTGGGGGGTTGTTTTCACCGATTTTAATGTATAAAAAACTCAGAACTGACATTATTTTTGTCATAATTCACTAAATTTTGATGCTACAGACCTTTTTTTTTTCAAAGAAAGGTCTAATTATGCTCTTTGAAAAAGATTCTATGAGTTTTCTACGAAAAATGCATCATTTTTCCGGTATTTGACTTTGAATCTATCACATTTTGCATTTGGGAAAAAAAGCTAATCATTGATGGGCCATATCTCGGTTCTTATTGGTTTTAGAAAAATTATAAAAAAAAGGTTTTGCTTGTTTTTTTAAAAGCTACAATTTTGCTTCCCACAGTTTTTTGATAAAATGCATAATTTTCGAGTTATCCGCGAAAAACATATCAAAAACGTCGATTTTTTCCTCTAAAAAGCGTTACTTTCAATCGCGAATAACTTACAGAATATTGATTTTACAAAAAAAATGTATGGAACATTTTATTCTTAAAATCACTTTTTCAATCGATTCAATTCACTAGTGCAAAAAAGAAACACTTTTTTTCCGCTGATGATTTGCCAAATAAGAAGAGATAACATGCTTTTATAATGACTTAGGAATTGGATACACACATCACTCAACAAAAGAAGCTGCACCTTATGTCAAACATGTCAGACTCAGCTCACAGTGAAGCATCTGTTACTCGAATGTCCAGGAATGTAGTACAAAGAAGACGCCACAATTTAGGAACCACTTTGAAATTAATTATCTCCTCAAATGGAAATGGAGTGCTATCTTGTCTCAAAGACATAAACATCTATTGTTTAAATGAAAAAAAATTGTCCATGTTGTGTTATGAATTTCCTTACAAAAGATGAATACAAAATATTGATCTATCAATCCTTTTAAACGGTACGCCACTGGAGTGTTGCATGGAATTTGCATTATAAATTGGCATTATTCAGACAAAAATAGGATATAACTAGTCTATATGATTTTTTTTTTCAATAAGTTATCAATTTTTTTTCATTTTCACTTTCGCTTGCGCTAAAATTTCGACATGTAGGTATTCGAAAATCGCGTTTTTTTTTATGAAACAAAAGCAATGTTGATAAATAATTTAACATTTCCATAGTTACAATAAAGATAACGTATTTATACTTTCAAATTTTCCACCTGGCAAAGAAAAATTTGTCGTATATATTTTTTAGACTGTTATTAGTGTTAATATATATATAAGCTCCATGGAGGACGAAAGGAACCCCGTGGTAGAAACCGTGGAAGGTAAATTAAGAGGATGTGTTAGAAAGAATTTAGATGGTGAAGAAATTTATTGTTTTTTGGGTGTTAAATATGCCCAGCCACCAATAGGAGATTTGAGATTCCAGGTAGGACTACTTCTAATGTACTAAACTACAACTTGCTAATCTATTAAGGACGAATATCGGATATCCAGAAATTCATTGGGAGGTATATAGTATATTGTTTTATTAGGAGTAAAAGTATAACTTTTTGTGGCGAGTCTGAATGTTTGATGGCCGAACGTTAGTGAGGCCGACAATTTCAGACGAGCCACAAAAAGTGCTTTTGCTCCGAA
>CAJUYI010001869.1:245-31308 GCA_910591695.1 Galerucella pusilla
CAGATTTCGAAAGCTTGTTGCTTGGAAACAGACCGACGCCGTAGGCGTGGTTGCCAAGTTGACCAGTATCGTTTAGCTGAAATCAGTTAATGTAAAAGCGCGAATTGCGAAACGTTGACCCGGCGCTCATTCATGTGGAATGGGACCACAAGATGATGTTTTGAAACGTTTTATATATTTGCCCAGTAAATCTACTTTACAGTTACTTCTACGATCAGTGCCATTTGAAACTAGAATTAATAAAGCAATTTTTGATAGGCTTAAAGAAAGGGTTGTGAAAATGAAGCATATTGATGAAAATTGTGTCTTGTTATTTGATGGAATAGCTCTATAAGAACAATTGACTTGTCTAGCGACAAAGCTATAGGCATAAAAATTGGAATTCTACTGAGGATAGGGTTAAACTTAGCTCAAAAAAGTTTGTCACCATATAAATTAAAAAATAATATGAGTAGTAAGAGGACTAGCGAATAAAAATAATGTTTTTTCTTTGTAACTTACGGTACTGTGTTTTATTTATTTTGATTCAGACCTGTTCCTGCCTTCATATAAATGGAGAATCTACTTCCTTTTTTGTTGTTTTTGTGAATAATTTTAAAATAATGTGCAATTTAATGTGATATTGGATTAACTTTCCTAAATATAAAGTAAGTTTAATAAAAATATGTGATTTTTTGATTCATAATATATAAATATTTGATAAATTGATGGTAATATAGATGTGGATTATTTGTTATGTTATTATGGCAGTTTAATAAAAATTTTAAATTTGTGTTGATTTCTCATTTATCTAAGTTATGTGTCTTAAAATTGTTTATTAATTATAATCATTTCATTAGAAAAAATAAAATATAATTTTATTTTTCGTAATGAAATAATTATATAATAAACAATTTTTAGACAAATTGTGAAATTCACCTACCCACAATCCAAACTAACCAGTTTAAATATCCCGCCTTCAAAAATTAGTTCCGCCAGTCCTTCCTGGTGCGCTTCGATCAACGTGATGCCAACTGTTACTACAGGGTCGACAACTCTAATTATATTATATTTCTCTATGGTTTAAACCCACCTCTTCCGTCCACTTTGTTACTATGTTCAGAGCCTGTTGCATGCGCTCTCTGACCGTAGTATTGAATCTGCCTTGTGATATGATAACCAGATCGTCCGCATATCATAAGATAGTATGGTGTTCCTTTTTGAGTCTCCTTATCAGTCTGTCCATTACAAGGTTCCATATTAGAGGAGACAGGACTCCCCCTAAAGGACACCCCCTTGAAACCCGGGCTGATAATGTTTCACCCATCAAGGTTGAAAAGATCGTTCGGTCTTTCAGCATGCAGTCCATCCATCTGCTTGTTTTGTCAAATTGCTTTTTACGAATTGCCCTAGTGATTACCATTTGAGAGGTGTTATCAAAGGCACCCTCTATGTCAAGGAAGGTTGCTAATAATACTTCCTTATTTTCGAGAGCGTACTCTATTTCTAGTACTAGTTGATGGAGTGCTGTCTCTGTGAATACTCCTGATCTGTATGCATATTGATCCAGGTCGATCGGTCTTTCTACCAACGATCCTCCTCTTATAATGTGCATGTCTACCAGTTTTTCCAATGTCTTCAGTACAAATGACATCAGACTTATGGTCTTAGGGACTTTGCTTTATTGTCACCTTTTTTACCAGGCTTAGGAATAAAGACCACCCTAACATTTCTCCAGACCTTTGGTATGTACCCTAGTCCCATGCTTGCTCTAAGAATCGTACACAGTCTGCTGAGTACCTATAATGCCGTTTGCCTTTTGCGGTCCCGGTGATTTATATGGTTCAAATGAGTTTATTGTCCATTTTATTTTGCTTTGATTTACCACTTCCCTAGGTACTCTCCTACTTTCTTGGTTACTCCGGTTTGGAGTCCTCGAGACCATATGTTGTTCTGTATCTAATTGTTCATCGAGAAGCTCTACCAGAGTTTTCTTTCCAGTTTTGTGTATATCTCCCATCTCTTGTCTCTAATGATTTAATTGTCCTTTGAGGATCTTTGGAGAGTATCTTTTGGAGTCTAGTACATTCGGAGGTCTGTAAACGATAAGGAAATAGTCGAGTTGATAGCAGTTCAAAAAATCACCACTTATCCGTATACGTATCACATGTGCGCATGTGCAGAAGCGATACGTGGGCTTCGTTACGTTACGTGAAAAGTATCAATGGACACTTTTAGCTGGTCATAAGTTTTAACACGTATCCGTAACCGTATTGGAGTTACGTTGACGTAAAGAAATTGTCAAGAAAGCATTTTTAGCAGAAAACGTATCGCTTCGTTGTGTTTCTAATTGTACAACCTCAAAGTTTTTTTTATTTTACCTTTTTATAATTTTTGTAAAACGTAAAATGGGGGCGATATCAAATAATCCATTGCTGCTAGACGAGGAAGATGATGTAATATACCACAAATAGCACGGAATACTGAATTTGGTCGGGATACTGATACGTTTAAGTATACGGAGTAGGGTACGTAACAATACGTTCAACGCATCGTATCGGCTGAGACGTAACGAGTCTACACATGCGCAGTTCGTTACGTATACGGATACGTGAGAAATTTAAGACAAGCTAAAAGTATCTATTCTGTCACACGTACGTATTGCTTTATTGTGTTTTGTGTTGGCGTTTTTCGACGACCAAACGACCAAGAAACGCGAAAGGTAACTTTAAGAAAGACTATTTTTCAGTAGATGTCAAGGTAATAGTACTCACTATTCTTTAGGCTTAAAATTAAAACTTAAAACACATGTATATTCACGTTCCGAACGCATTCTGCTTCATACATCTTTTTGATTAATCACGTATCTCTGTTACGTTACGTATACGATAAGGATAAGTGATCTATTTGAAGAGCTGCTTTATGTCCCTAGTATCTGACAGCGGTTCGAACAGTTGTATATTGGGAAAAGTGGAATTCGATAGATGGCGCTCTGAAATGTCAATGTCATCATAGCAACGAGTAAAACAAATCAGCTGCCGTATAAGTTTTATTTTGCTGTTTTAGTTGTTTTAGGTGTTTTGTAAAACTTTTGCTTTTTCTTTGATTGTGGTTTAGTATTTTGTGTTGTTAAACTAACTTTTGACTCCTAATATTTTTATTTTTGGAGTAATAGGTATGATTGATATTTGTGAAAAGTACAATAAGCGTTCAATTAACTGTTTAATTTTAGGCCTGATTTCGTGTTTTTAATTCATTTTTGATATAATTATATATACAAAGTTGCAGGGAAGGTAGGTTTGTATTGAGTAATATTTTAAATCCTTAATACCGACTTATTTTTTCTTAACAAAAAATAGAAAAACATAACCTCTTCCATAATATCTCTGATTATATAAAAATATCACCTCAGAAACGATGACAGTTGAGTTAAATAGGAAAACACAGTTTTAAACTTGTCACTGACACAAAATTAAATAAATAAAGTATGAATTTACGGTAATTACGTTGACTTGCATCCTTGCTTAGCGTATATATAAACAAGGCTTGCATACAATACAAAAGCAATGCAAAACGAATTATTTTACTCGTTGCGCCAGTTACAATTTTTTCCGCCAGAGGTCTCATTGAATTCTACTCCGCCAAAATAAATACAACAACTCAATTTTATTTGATATATGCGACCATGAAAATTGTTGAAAAAGGTACAATTATATATTCTATGGTAATACTGAAGGTATCAGAGTATACAAAGACAAAGCATAAACAAATATAAGTAATTGTGGCTGGAAGTTGCTCCTCGTGGATGGATGCTTGTCCTCCGTGGTTGGAAGATATCCCCAGCCAGTAGAAGATATAATCAATCGGTCAAAAAGTCCACGACCGACAGAAAATATTCCCCGCCGGCTTACAGGATGTTTTCTACCGGCTGCACCCTGCCAGAAGTTTTGTCTTTACTAGCAAAGTGCAGTATTAAAAATATACAAACAGGTACAAATAAATTTTAAACAATTGTATGTCGAATAACAACAAAATATTAACATCTAGGTACTAACATTTATTACAATATTTTGACCAAAAACATTAAACACAAATTACCAATACCACCACTACTTTACCAACCCCAACTACACTCAAGCTTGAGCATGCAAATACTAAACTCATGCAGTTGAGAGAATAAACATGCAAAGGATACTTTACCAAATAATATAAGGCTCATAAGTTTTATTATAATTGGGAGATCTATCCCTAAAAAAATGTCTGAAACAGAAAATCAAACAAAATTAAAAAATTCTTTAAAAATTCGACGAAATCTATGAAGCCTGTAAGAAAATGTTAGTGTGCTGAAAAGGAAGCGCTGAAAAAAATGTACATTACCAATGTCTGTTGAAAAAAAGAACCAGATTGAGAAAGAAAGGCAGGATAATATTTAGAAAAATGAGGAAGGACATGTCTTTTGAGAAAATAACCAACTCATAAAAGAAAGGGAGTAGAATAGTTAGAAAAATAAGGAGTGACATAGCTTACCTATGTCTTTTGAAAAAATAACCAACTCTCAAATGAAATGGAGGACAATATTTAAAAAATGAGGAGCGACATAGCTTACCCATGTCTTTTGGAAAAATAACCAACTCGTAAAACAAAAGTATGAAAATAAAGTAGCCATTTTACATGTAACTGATTTGGCTTCTACGATATTTTGATAGCCCATACTGGGCAACTATTTCCCCAGCTTGTCATCCCATTCCATACCCATTCGACAAACGGAAAACACTTAAGCGCACTCGCCCTATCCGGTTGACTGCTCGCTTTGGAAACGAGGCTTACCGACAACCTAGGAACGAGCACTATACCACAGTGTGGTACTACGTGCATCCGTGCAGGAAAAAGTCAATCGCTAACCACTCAGTTTTAACATGTGACGTACTTAACAGGTGAAATAAAAAAGTCTAGGAATGTCTGATGAAAAAAGAACCAACTTGTGAAAGAAATGCAGGATAATATTTAGAAAAATGAGGAGCGACATAATAGCTTACCTATGTCTTTTGAAAAAATAACCAACTCGTGAAAGAAAGGGAGGAGAATATTTAGAAAAATGAGGAACGACATAGCTTATGTCTTTTGAAAAAATAACCAACTTGTGAAAAAAATAAAGGACAATATTTAGAAAAATAAGGAAGGACATTGCTTGATGCTGAAAATTACCCCTCGTAGATGGAAATTTGTCCCCCGTGGCTGGAAGATGACCCCAGCCAGTAGAAAATATAATCAATCGGTCAAAACATCGACAACCGACAGAAAATATTCCCCACCGGCTGATTATAGGATGTACTTGTCTGGCTGCAACCATCCAGAAGTTTACCTTTACTGGTAAAGTGTAGGATTTAAATGTACATACATGATCAAATAAATCCAAAGTCAGGGTTTTAAAAATGGTATATCAAATCAAATATCAACACCATATTTACATGTAGGTTATACATTTTCAATAATATTTTCACCAAAATGTGAACTTACCTATGTTTTCTGGCAGAAGGGTTATAGAGAAGTAATAATAATTTGGAAATTATGGAGAACAATATAGCTTACTCAAGTCTTTTGAAAATTGAGTTTTCAAACTGTTTTAAATTCTTAATAATTTTTAACAATATTCCAAGTTCTTATATATAAATTATTAGCAGTAAGCATCTATTTACATGCAGTATATAACTTACTATATTGATGAATGTTTCAAACTATTTCAAAATTAAGAGGTAGGTACTCAATTTGTTGATACATTTTTAATCAGTTAAACTTTTTGTATAAAAATTATTCCTAAAAGATCCAAAATATTTTAAAAACACTGTATTTATTCTTTATCAATAGGAGTAGTAGTTGTGGGAAATAAAGGGAGGATAATACATTGAAGAAATATAGGAAATAACAAAAGTTACCATATTTTTTTGGGAAATAAGTAAATATACAGAATAAATTTTATAAAATAAATACCCAACTTAACAATAAGTACCTAAAAGGATTTGGAAAGTATATCTTATTCTATTGATGAATATTTTAAACCATTTCAAAATTAGCTGGTACTCAATTTGTTGATAAATTTTGAATATTGGTCAAATTTTTGTACACAAATTATTCATAAAAGATCCAAAATATTTCAAAAACACTGTATATTTATTTATTCATTATTAATAGTAGTAGTAGTAGTGGGAAATAAAGGGAGGCTAATACATTGAAGAAATATAGAAAATAACAAAGCTATATACCATTTGTTTTTGGAAAATAAGTAAATACAGAATAAATTTTATAAAATAACCCACTAAGCAAAAAAACATCGCAGTTTCGTTACTGATACGTTGAAAGTTACATTGTTACGTTATTCAAAAAATATTTGTTACGGCTTTTTCTTGTTCATAGTTACGTAAAATGTCCGCAAACATGACAAAATCCCAGTTACGTTTACAAATAAACGTTTTTGTTACAAAACTATAACATATTATTTCCGTTCTTGAAATGTTCCAGCTACCTCGTAATTTTAACGTTACGATCATGTGACTGAAGTAACGTTTTCGTTTCGAAGCTATAACATATTAGTTTCGTTTTTGAGATGTTCTTTTTAGTGCTTTTTAGTGACTAAAGCGTTACATTCATGTAACGCTTCTAAATCGAAACTAAAGCGGACCTACTTTTAGTGGAAAATCGGTCCAAAAAAATAATTATACTTGCTCTTGCAAAAAGTTCATTGATAGCTCATATCGACAGAAATAATGGTCTTTGTAGCAACAGTTTTTTCTATTGATAAGAATTCCTATTGAATTTTTGATAAGAGAAAGTATAATTATTTTTATTTGGTCGATTTCTCACTAAAACACTTTATAGGTAGTTATTGAATTGTTTTAGAATAATAAGACTGTAGATTGAAATAAAAAATATATTCTATTTTACTTATGTATATAAATATGTACATATAGAAAGATATGTAAAGCATCTGCTGCACACCTCTGAAAAATAATTCAAATAGTAGAATTTTGGAAATATTCATTGTAGATGTTTACTAATATTGTTCAAAAATATTTATATTTACCAATTCCTCTGCTGAAGTTGAGCCGTTGGATGGCTTGTCAGAACCAATCCATGGTAATGATCTCAAATTCTTTATCACTTACAGTGTGGCAATGTTGTGCTGCATCTGAGGATGAATATCAATGATTAAGTGAATATTAAATGTTAATTGTCCAATATAAGACCTTTTAAAATATTGATAATCTTGCAGTCTTTAATTTTGAAGTTATTCTTTTGGCCCGTCCAGGAACAATGTAGGTACATATTGCCAATTTATTTTGAAAAGTTGCAGCCAAGCCTCTCCTTATGAACTCCGGTCCATTCCGCCCGGCAACTTGTAGATATTTTATTATACTGAAGAATAAATCTTGTTTTAGAAAAAAGAACAATACATTAGACTATCCAGTCCTGTTACATGATTTTCCAGTGTATAGAATTACACTTTAAGTAACATTTGAAAAATGTTTTGCTTTAGTAACCTGCACTTTTGTAACATGGGAAAGTTTGCAAATTTTTCCAAAAACATGCAGGTAACAAAGGGTCTACTAAATATTAATCTCGAATTTTACGTTGTTGAAAGATCGATAACTATGAAAAGAAAATATTGACTTATTGTTCTGTGTTATATGTGCCGAAAAAGTGTTATGCTTGAGAAGGACTAAGTATAATAACGTATTTGCTAAATAAAATCCTTAAACTAACTATCTTAAAACTAATTACTGTAGTAACTAGGGGTAAAACAGGAGATTCTTTCCTTATAATGACGTAAATTAACGAATTTAGTACTTACTTTACGATTCATGTTCCTCTACTCTAAACGTGGTCTGTGTTCTGAACAAAATTTTTAAAAGGAACAATTGCACTTGCACATGCACAAAACGAACAATGAGATTCAGGCGCTGACTGGAATACTTTGGTTTTGGTATTATAATTTATAGGTTATGGTTGGCACATGGTTTGGCAAGAATGTTACGTTTGTGCTACATTTCATTTCTCTCTAACAAAGAGGTTGACCCAAAAACATGTCGGCGATGTAAACTTAAAACATTTTTCAAACCAACATGAATGCTACGTTTCTAACACGTTTTCTTGATACCGTTAGAATCATATGCTTACATTTAACATTCCAAAAACATAATCAATTCAAACGTCACACAAAATCGTACCAGTTGCGTCAATTAGATATTTAAAGGAGAACATCTTGTAAGTTACTTGAAAATAACGTAACTCAACGTCACAAAGACGTTTCTTGCTTAGTGGGAAGTATCCAACTTAACAATAATTAAAATTATTTGGAAAATATATAACCTATTCTATTGATAAATGCTTTAAACTATTTCAAAATTAGCAGGTAGGTACACAATTTGTTGATAAAATTTGAATTGGTCAAATTTTTTTATAAAAATTATTCCGAGAATTATTCCTAAAAGATCCAAAATATTTTAAAAACACTGTATTTACTCATTATTAATAGTAGTAGTAGTAGTAGTGGGAAATAAAGGAAGGATAATACATTGAAAAAATATAGGAAATAACAAAGCTACCCTATATGTTTTTGGAAAATAAGTAAATACAGAATAAATTTTATAAAATAAGTAGGTACCCAACTTAACAATAAGTAAAAAGATTTGGAAAGTATATCACTCATTCTATTAATGAATGTTTAAAACTATTTAAAAATTAGCAGGAACTCAATTTGTTGATAAATTTTGAATTGGTCAATTTTTTGTATACGAATTATTATTCTTAAAAGATCCAAAATATTTCAAAAAACACTGTATTTATTTATTATTAATAGTAGTAGTGGTGGAGGGAAATAAAGAGAGGATAATACATTGAAAAAATATAGGAAATAACAAAGTTGGAAAATAAGTAAATACAGAATAAATCTTATAAAATAAGTACCCCACTAAGCAATAAGTAAAAATATTTGGAAAATATATAACTTATTCTATGGATAAATCTTTTAAACTATTTCAAAATTAGCAGGTGCTCGATTTTTTCATAAATTTTGAACCAGTTAAACTTTTTGTATAAAAATTATTCTTAAAAGATCAAAATTATTTTAAAAATCTTTTTAAAAACACTGTATGCATTTATTGCTAGTAAAGAAAGAATATTATTTTCATAAAATATAGAAAACAGTAACCTATGTCTTTTGAAAAAAATATATGGAAAATTAAGAAATAGAGAATTTATTTAGTCCTATAGTAACTACACCAGATAATAATATAAAGACTTACCTTTATGTAGAATAATAATCCTTGGAAATCATGGCCAAAAATTGGAAGTACACTTTGGTTCACTACCAAAAATTTCGAAAACACACAGTCTCACTACCGTAAATAATTTCGAACACACACTCCTGAAAATTTCGAAAACACACACATAGTTTCAATAACACTCCCGTAAATTCGAAAATACTCTCATATTCCCGTAAATCACGAATATACATTCCCGACACGACCGTATCCGTTTCAAAAATTAATTCGATACTGAAAGCGAGATTTAAAATTTATTCATTAGTCACGCTAATCAACATAAACAAGTCTTAGTCATCGATGTAATATACACTGGCCGCCCTGCTTGAAAATATAAGGATATATTAATTTAAAAAACATTTTTCTATTTTTTTTAATATTTATAGTATACGGGGAAAGTAGAAAATCTCCAAATTAATTTTTTTATGGTATTTCACGAATTTAGACGAAAATAATTATTGTAAATTCTATTTACAGTATAATTTTGGAGAGCAATTTATATATCGACAAAATAAACTTGAATTATAAGGGATATTTTACCTTCGTTTGTTGCTGTGATTCACGGAAAGAAGAAAAGAGAGGAATATCTTCTTTTTCTTAAACAGGGGATAATTTACCTGGCTTACAAAGAAGAAATATTTTATTGTATATTCGAGGGGATACTTTACCTTCATTTGTTGCTGTGATTCACGGAAAGAAGAAAAGACAGAAATATCTCTTCTTTTCTTCTTCTTTTGCTGATCAGGGGATAATTTACCTGGCTTACAGTGAATAAATATTTTATTGTATATTCGAGGGGATACTTTACCTTCATTTGTTTCTCACAAAATGAAGAAGAGCTAAAAGGTATTTTGTGTAGCTCCCTTTACCGAAGTTGCCACATTTATGAAAGTATAGACTGTTAGTTTCTTTAAAAATAACCTTATCTTGGTTAATTTTCAAGGAACTCTCATTATTATTTCTCTATGGCCTCTACCTACCTTCACATTGTCTTTCATTATGTCTCACCAAGGATGTTAGATCTCATCTAACATCCCTGATGTCTCACAAGCATCACAGACAGTCTTTGACAATCCGGATTCGACGCAAAAAGACCCTTTAATCGTTCTAACGAGAACGCTTTTGGGTCTTTGCGGACTGTCAAAGACTCTCTGTGATGACGCCCAGTCGTTAACTAAATATATATACGGATCATACAGGTTATCTGTCATCAGTGTCATCGCTCTGTCATCCACATGATCACATCACACTATAAATTGCCATGTATGGATATTCACCTGTCATTCATTTTCAGATTTTCGTTTTAAAATTAAACTTTTGAGACAATACATATACCGTAGTTTGAAAAAAAATCCTTTTACTGTTAGTAATTCTACAATAAAGTAAAGGAATTTATTTAGTACAATGAGCAACAAAAATAACTCTCAATATATTCTTCCAAATGATCAACCGGTAGTGTCTTTAGAAGTGAAATCAGCATTCGATGGCTTGACTGAAAAGGAAAAGTTATATGCACATTATATTAGTAAAGCTTCGTGGCATGGTGCCTTGATAACACTTTTGCAGACTAGCCCAGAATCAGGTCCAATTTTTGTGCTTTTACATAAATTACTATCTTCTCAGAAACCGGCAGATTTCAAGAGTGCAGCTTTAAAATCGGGATTCACTGAAGATGAAATAACAGCACTTTTTGTTTATGCCTGTGGTGTTTTCACCAACGCTGGAAATTACAAGGTAAGAGGTAATTTTATTTAGATAACACAATTTACACAAATACGTAAAACTTAAGTGCATTGTTCTATTAGTAAAATTAAAATACTTAGGAGAATCTTGGAAATGTGTGGTAGATGAAACATTGGACTAATGTATCAAATTTTAAATATAGAACATTAGTAACAATAATAATACTGTCTATTGTTAATCCATAAATATGTATGCGAACTAAGGTTTCTTAAACATATGTGGGGAATTACATCTTGTTCCACCTTTTAAATCTGCTTGGCAGTGTCCAACCATCACCTGCAATATATACAATACTATATGTTCTCAATCTAACCACACTTTCCAGAAATATATGGGAAAAGGTAGATCCATAAGGACTCACATAAGGATTTCCATAGTTACTGATGGCTTGGTACTAATGGCACCAGTCATTGCCAGACTAACCTGTCTCTGTGTACCATACAGCTTTGTTTGAGCTGTTTTCTGTAAAGTTAGATGTTAATATAAGTAAATATACATCAAAAGCACTTAAATATTATTTGAATTTTGATAAGTTATAGTCATTAAAAAAAAACAAGATTAAATGATATGAATATGTTTAACAAGATAACATTGAATAAACAAAATACCATATAAATTTTGATCTTATTATTTTCATATATGTAAACATGTTTGTAGTTATATATTTATCAAGGAGGTAAATATTTTCATAATATTCTTGAAAACCTCAAACTACAGCTTGTCATATTGCTGCATGGTTGCAACATATTTATATCAATGTTTGATGTTCCAAAATGGGATGATTTCTCTAAGAAAGCATCACCTACTAAAAATTCTAATGACAACTAGTTTTGTTACATAAATGATAAAACTAAGAGCATAAAAAAGATGAGGTCCCAAGGTCTTGAAACTTTGGCTGAATGAACTAAAAGTAAACAATAAATCAATGCTTATTAAAAATTTGGTTAAAAAAGGAATATTTTTTCAATAGTTACATTTTAGATGTTGTAGACACCTCTCTATCTACAAGTTTGATAATTTTAAAATTTTCAATGATCTATCCATATTTTTATTTATTACAGGGATTTGGAGATACCAAATTTATTCCTAATCTCGAAAAAGATCGCTTAGGAGCTTTATTAAAACTCAGTCCAATCTGGTCAGAACTTGAGCCTTTGTGGAACCAACTAAAAGACTCTTTGTATGATCTTGAAAATGGTAAAAGTTGTCTTGGATTTGGCCCCAGTGGGATTACTACTTACCTGTCTCATAATTGCACCTCTGAAGACAATGAGAAGGTGCAAAACTGGCTCAAATCTGAGAAAATTGAGTGCTTCAATACAAGACTGTTTAAAACTGTATCTGCTGACAATAAGGTAATTTTATTTAAGAATAGATTTAATTACCACCATATTTATCAAAATTATGTAAATGCAGTATTCAGGTATGCAAATTTTTTAGTTAAAAGTGGCTTTATTTTCGTTTAAAATAACTTGCTACATGTAGATACAGAGAATTGATTCTTCAGTTTATGATGCTGAAAAAAATCTTCCTCTTAATGGATATTACATTTTTTCACTTTCATATCTCTTGGTTTATTATGTTTGCTCATAGTGCAATCACAAACAGTTAGAAACTAGATGACACATGGTTGCAAATGATATTTATACACTGCACATGAGATGACCAGTTTCCAACTGCTTATGATTGCTAGTTAGTAGTAAAGGTTTTATAAATAATTTGGTACATAGGAGGTATTACTTCTAGGCAATTTATAAAATATGATAAGAATCGTCTAACCCACTATTTGTAGACTACATATGAGATTAGATTGGCCGCAGAAGACAAGAAATTAATCAAGACTCATACAGATGGTGATGTAACATATCAAATAACTTGTGGCGATTATTCTCCTCTAATGGGTCAAGTAGCCAATGACCTACAGCAAGCTATTGAATATGCAGCCAATGAAAATGAAATTAATATGCTCAAGGGTTACATTTCTTCTTTTCGAACGGGCTCTCTAGATGATCACAAATTGGGATCTAGATATTGGATTAAGGATAAGGGACCAGTTGTTGAAAGTTATATTGGTTTTATAGAAACATATAGGTAAGTGAGGGGTTTGTGGTTTTTTTAGATATCAGATTTTGAACTACTCATATTTTTCATTAGAGACCCTGCAGGAGTAAGAGGAGAATTTGAAGGATTTGTTGCTGTTGTAAATAAAGCAATGTCTGCTAAATTTTCAACGTTAGTATCAAATGCGGAGAAATTTTTAACTTTACTTCCATGGAATAAAGGATTTGAAAAAGATAAATTCTTAAAACCGGATTTTACTTCCTTGGACGTTCTTACTTTTGCCGGCAGTGGTATTCCTGCTGGTATCAATATACCTAATTGTAAGTAGTTGATTTACTATTGAGTATTAGTGCTATTTGTAGAGGTAATTTGTAACAAATTAAGAACAAAATAAATAATTGAATTATTTAATGTAAATATTTTACACTGTTTCTCAATAATAACAAAATATAACCACCTCTTATGTGCAAACAATTATCTTTAATTTCTAGATGATGAAATTCGACAAAGTGAAGGATTCAAAAATGTATCATTGGGAAATGTAATTCCAGCTAGTTATCAATTGGCTGTAACACCATTTTTATCAAAGGAAGATGCGGATTTATTCCAGAAATGGAGAGTTCCTGCATTTGAACTACAGGTTAGTAGTTGAATCATGAATCAAAAATAAAACGACAGTCATGGGTAGTGCTGACAGATTTTTCAGATTTTCTTAATACAAAAAAATTGGTTTTTTTTGTTCTTGCGATTCCAACTAGTAGTGTGAAATGTGAAAGAATTTTTAGCCAAGTGAATAGTTTGTGTGCCAAAAAGCGCAACCGATTGTCCATAGGTTTGGTCAAGTCCGAAATGCAAATTTTGTAATATTTTGTTCTGAAATATTTTCTTTTTTACAAAGCTATTGAAAATAGCTAAATTTAGTGAAAAAAATTTGAAGAAATAGTTTTTATGGACAATTTTACTTGGGGGGTTCTAAAATGGAGCTCCCCTAAAAAGCGACGGAACCGACTGTGACGTCACATTGCATATTTTGCTCTGTACACCACTGCGTTTCACATAAGAAAGTTGGTTACAGCTGCAATATCTTTAAATTTTAAAAGTGTTAGTGATTTTTGCTATTAAAGATGTACTCAGTAGATACTGGATTTATTGAAGCAGATTCTGCAAATTCACCTGAAGTCGATATCTTTATGGTGAGGGATTACATTAATAGAAACAAAGAATTCACACTTGGTTTCTGAATCTAAATCTCAAAACAATCTATATACACTGTACATTTTCATATCTGTGTCTGGAGGGAGTAGGAAGTATTTTCTCAACTTGCACAAATGGGTAAAGGTAACTGGCTAATAACGGTACAGTTTTATGTATAATGCTACATACTCTGAAAAGTGCCACACCAAAATCGTCTCCTAATATCCTATAAGGTAAATTCAATTTGATCTTTTTTAATGTTAAAAAGATATCAAGCCTGTCCAGCTCACATTTTTTCAGTTAACAAGCTCACAACAAATAATGGATGACTCGGAACTCCCAAATAAAGCTTTGGATTTTTTTTCTATCAAATAAAATATTCTATTTCGTCTGACCTATTAGTGTCTAGATAAAATGAGCTATTCGGATCTGACATACTTAATTCTGACGAGCTAAATGTAGAAGAAGGATCGCTAGTGGATATTGAAAGAAAACTCTTCATATATAGGTTTTCCGTCTTTTTCCATTCACGATTTCTTTGGAACGATCTCATTGCTAGTGCATTTTCTTTTTTTAGCCATTTTCCATATATAAAACCCCTCGCCTCTGCATTGAATCGCTTTGGAACATACATAAACCTTAATGCAAGCCTGAACCCATATTTCCCGAGACATTTGATTTGATTTTCTTCCTCTACTTTATCATCATCAGAGGCTCTATTTTCTGAGCTTAACTTGTAAATACTGTGACCGTGGCTTTGAACTATGCATTGTTACTCTATTTTTTAGACAGTCAAACAATCTCGGTACTACTCAAGCTTTCAATTTAACTGTTCCACTGCTCGCTGTTTTAATGTATATATATTTTTCTGGTGCATTCTTGGTTATGACTGTGTTATGACAGTCGGGAATCAAATAGTATTCATTTACCACTTTTTTCTCACTCCCTTCACAATAAAATAATGAAACAGTAGGTACAGTCAACAGTCCAGCGTTTTTTTTCTTACACAAAACGATACAAATATACACAATACACATCTCTCGACTCGCGGCGTTTCAAACGTTAGGTATAGCATATGCAGTGTGACGTCCAATTTCTTTAATTAATTTGACGGTTTAAACGTTCGCGGAAAAATCTAAAATTTTGGGAACCTGCTTGAAATGAGTTTTAGTTTCTATTATTAACTAAAAAAATTTTTCTTGAACAAGCCCATTAGTAAAAGTAAATTGCTTAATTTCGTTTATACAGTGTGTACATAAAGTAACGTAACTTGCTAATATTTCGATTTCCGTTAGGCTTACAAAAAAAAATGTTGAATAAAAGTTTTTTCAAATAATCCATACTATCTGCATAAGTCGATTAGAAATATACAGGGTGCACCCTTGCTCCAAAATAACTTATTAACATAATTTTTTAAATAGTACACCATGTATATATTTTCAGTTTTTGATAATCTTTTAAATTACAAATACATCCGTCAAGACTGCATATATCTACCTTTCATAATTCCAAAGTTACATTAGTTCATAAAATACTTCAACCTAGAATTGTAACTCCTATGTTGTCAGCAGTGACTACTGTTTTAACTGCCATCTGAAGTTTGGCCGCAGGAACTATAAAATTTAGCGGGAATTTTAAATATCAAGTTGATGGAGAATATTATCTTTTTAAAAAATAAATCGACTGTTTACCTAAAGAACACAAAATTCAGCTGCTTATAAAAATATATAAATTATAACTGATAATATTTCGCCAAATCTTGCATCAGAGCTGAACATAAGAGAATATTTGGCAAACTCTTGTTGATGCAAGATTTGGTGAAATACTATCAGTTATAATTTATGTGTTTTCATAAAAGCTGCATTTTGTGTTCTTTTGGTAAAAAGTCAATTTATTTCTAAAAAACTTGTGCAGTAGTGTAAGAGTTGAAGCAAAATAATGCAACATTTTTGCAGAAGGTAAAGTTTGCAATACATAATTTGTGTGTATAGGAAAATGTATATGGTGAACGACGAATACTTGAAATAAAAAGACTTTGGGGAATTGAATATTTATTTAGTGATAATAACATTTTTAACACACATACCTATACATAACACGCAACATACTACCTAATTAGATTATTTCCCAATATTCTGCCATTTTCATTCCTAAAATATAAGTATTTTGTGTTATTTTTTTATCCATGTGGTCTAGCATCTAGTTCTAAACAATTCAACTAGGAGGGTTACATATAAAATATCTATACTCATTTCTATAGTGTCTTCTACTTTGAAAGCGTTTTTTAGAACAAAATTTGATATAGCTGCTTTCATTATTGGATCAACAAATGTTGAATCCTTGTCAGTATTCATGAATTTTCATTTCATATCATCTCCTCTTGAAATAGGATTAGGTTACTTTTTACACCGTAAAAGGAGAACCCTAATTATTAATCAACCTATAGACTTGCACCTAATATTAAATTTGGGTAATTACCTGGAATGAATAAAAAGAGAATAGCTTTTCTTTTCAGCCTATTTTTTCTGGAACTTTACAGTTATCACTGAAGTGTCTAACACAAACACGGGAATTTTGGTATATTTGTTTTGAAGGCATGCAGTGTAACTTCACATTATTTTTATTTCTCAGCCAGGAGTCAAATACTTTAGGTTCACGTTTTGGAAACCGATGTTAAGCAATAAGCACTCGTTTTGTTTCAGCAAACCAGAACACAACAAGTTTTTTACATGGTTTGTTTATTTTTCCTTCCATTTTGACATCTTGACATTACGACTGTTGATGATCAGTGCCCTCTGCAGTTTGGCCGCATCGTAACTTGAAACATTCTCTCCAATCCCAGTTACAATTCTAGGTTGAAGTATTTTATGCATTAGTTTGAATCTAAAATTATAAAACAATTGTTTATGTCAAAAATGTAATAGGTTCTTCTGTCATTAATTGTTTTCATGTCATGAATTATTTGTCATATTAGTGAAAGGCTTTAGTTGTAAAAAAGTAGTTGCTTTTCAAATTTAAGTATGTTTACCGAACAAGAAAGAATAATGATTCTTATGATGAGAGGTTACGGTGATCGTAAAAGAACTTATGATGAGAGGTTACGGTGATCGTAAAAGAACTTATGATGAGGTAGCTCACTTATTTAATGATACGTATCCAAATCGTAACCAAATTACCAAAACCGCAGTTTGGAGGATTGTGAAACATTTTGAAGAAGTGGGTTAACTAAAAATCGTCCTAAAACTGGCCGACCAAAGACCGTAACTAATGATGAAAAATCCTTGGACATTATGCAAAGTTTTGTAAAAAATCCTTCAACATCCATTAGGAAAACTGCATTAGAACATGATGTTAGTGTGGGATCCGTCTGTAATATTATTAAGAAGAATAAGTTTCATCCTTATAAAGTGACTCTATTACAAGAGTTATCTGAAGATGATTATGACCGCAGAATAGAATTTTGTGAAACTATAATGCAAAAAGTAGATGCTGTCCCTCATTTCACAATTAAGATAGTATTTTCCGATGAAGCCACGTTTATGTTAAATGGTACAGTAAATCGCCACAATTGTAGATATTGGAGTGATACTAATCCTCGGTGGATGCGGGAACATAGAACACAAAGACCTTCAAAAGTTAATGTTTGGGCAGGTATTATCGGCACCACTGTTATCGGACCATTCTTTGTAGAAGGCAATTTGAACGGACCAAAGTATTTAGATTTATTAAGAAATCAAATAGTTCCTGCAATAAGAAATGCAGTTGGTAACAATTTAAATGACACTTGGTTTCAGCAGGATGGTGCATCCCCACACTTTAGTGTTGCTGTTCGAAATTACTTGAATGAAGTTTTCCAAGACAGGTGGATTGGAAGAAGGGGCACAATTGAGTGGCCAGCCAGATCTCCCGATTTATCGCCTTTAGACTACTTCTTCTGGGGATATCTGAAAAACATTGTGTATAAGACAAAACCCGATAATCTGGATGAACTGAGAAATAGAATACTGTTAACAGCCCATCAAATAACAAATCAGCAATTGCGTAATACCATATCAGCTTTTTATAATCGACTTGGATACTGTCAAATAGAAGAAGGAAGACAATTTGAACATCTCATTAAATAAGATTAGTTATTTGTTGCTGTTAATTATGGTGGTAATAGAAACGTTTCCGTCAACTATTTTTCTCAATAACTGTAGAACCATTGAGATTAGAATTATGCGGTCTTGACGGTTGTATTTGTAATTTAATAGATTAACAAAAACTGAAAATATATACATGGTGTACTATTTGAAAAATTATGTTAATAAGTTATTTTGGAGCAACGGTGCACCCTGTTTACTTCTAATCGACTTATACAGATAGTATGGATTATTTGAAAAAACTTTTATTTAACATTTTTTTCTGTAAACCCAACTGAAATCGAAATATTAGCAAGTTACGTTACTTTATGTACACACTGTATATATAACGTGTTGATTTCCTGTTTTGTCCGATTTTATTTAGATTTTTTTGTCGTTGGTAACTATCTATCAACCACATTTTGTTAACATTTCTTGATAATATTAAAAGCCAAAAACACTTAAGTGCAATTTTTGCAAAAAAATATATCAACTTTTGGTTTTTGTTGAGTTCAAAGAAAAAACCCTCAACTTTAATCGCTTATTTCTCGAAATTGTCGTAATACCACTTGGGCGATTTTGCTTCTTACCCCTACAAATGGTATTCACTTCAAATATATCTTGTAATAACTGTTTTAAGGTGCTAAATATTAATATACGACACTTATACTAAACGCATGTTGAATTTTTTTATTCTAAACAAGCATCTTTTAAATTACTAGGTAGGACTTCACGAACTCCTGGGTCATGGTTCTGGTAAATTGTTGAAAAAGGAACTGGATGGCACCTTCAACTTCCCTTCGACTTTACTAGATCCCTTCACAGGAAAACCACCTTCTTCCTATTATGAACCTGGCGATACGTACGATACCAAATTCGGACCGCTAAGTTCTACCTACGAAGAATGCCGAGCGGAAGCCGTTGGATTGTATTTAAGTCTCGATCCAAACGTTTTAAAAATATTCGGCCACGAAGGTGAACAAGCCGAAGAAGTTACTTACGTGAATTGGTTGTCTTTAGTGTGGGCAGGAGCTGGAAAGGGACTCGAGATGTGGGAACCCGGTAGAGGATGGTTACAAGCCCATGCGCAGGTTGATTTTATTTTACGATTTAGATTTGTTGGTTTAACGTTTTTTTTATTATTTTTAGGCTCGCTTTGTTTTGGCTAGGGTTTTAATTCAAGCTGGAGTAGTATCAGTTACTCAACCTACTCCTAATGATCTTTTGGTAACATTAGATAGGTCGGCTATCAAGGGTGCTGGCAGGATAGCCATCGGGCAATTTCTTTTGCAATTGCAAGTTTATAAAGCGACTGGTGATTTAGATAAAGCTCAAGCGCTTTACAACCATTATTCTGATGTAACCGAACCTTGGTTAAGCTGGAGGTAAATATAGTTAAAAATAAAAACATCTGTGGTTTATACTTTTGTTTTAGGTCTATCGTGTTGGCAAACAAACAAGCTAGAAAAATGTTCGTTCAAGCTAATACATCGGTAGAGGAAAGCGCGGTAAAATTGAAATTTTACGAGGCATCGCTGGATGGTTTGTTGCAATCTTGGATAGAAAGATTTTCACAACCGCAAACTTTGTACAACGCATTGTTAAATCTTTCCAAAGCGGACGCGAATCATTTTTAAACGAGTTCAAAGAAAAATATTTTCTAGCAAGCGGTTAAAGAAAAAATAAATTTGAGAATATTGCGTCGATTTTAAGGAAAAATAATCTAACGTGGCCTTCAACTTTCAGCCTTAGTATGGTGCCTTTAATTGACATCAGTCTTGTTTTGGCATCAACTAATTATAGGTACTGGGTGTCTCAAATTGATCAGTTTTGTAGGTATGAATGTACAAAAAAAGTATATTTTTGATATTTTCAATTTTAATTCTTCCTTAACCACTTCGTGATTTTCAATTTATTCAAATATAATTTTTTATACTTATATCAGATGTGCTATTTTAGTCTACTATGTTTACAATATTCAAATTTCGTATATTTTTAAATGCCTATGTATAATTTTTCGATTATTAAAATACTTTGAAAATATTGTTTCATTCATTATATATATATATATATAACAGCACTACAGGCCCTCTGCTTCGAGATCTTTCACTCTCTTTTTCCATTTCCTTCTGTTCCTCGCCTCGTTTTCCCAGTCCCTAACTCCCACTGTTCTCAGGTCTCTCCTAACCTCTTCCAACCATTTTTTCCTTGGTCTTCCTTTTCTCTTTTTACCACCTAGCACTCGTTTTACCCATCCATCTTCCGTAATTCTACCTATATGTCCCAACCATCATTATATGGGTTATACTTGGGTGCTTATATAATTCTGAGAGTTCTTTGTTCTTCTGTAGATTCCATCTTCCTTAATTCAGCCATAAATCTATCTGAGCATTTTACGTTCCCATATTTCTAATTTATTCTGCTCTTTTTTGTTCATTGTCCAAGTTTCACAAACGTAGGTAACTGACAACTGACGGTCTTATTATTGTCTGGTACATTCTTATTTTAGCTGTTCATGATATGTCTTATGATTTTAACATCTTTGATACCATTCCTGCTGCTTTACTGCATTGTGTTAACCTTTTTTCTATTTCCCTTTCTTCGTCTCCTTTATTTGTGATAGTGACTCCCAAGATTCGATTTGTTTATTGTTATTCATTCATTATTATTAGGATAAATAAAAGGTCATAAAAGTTTGCATTCTATAATAAATAAGATGTCAGCACCATTCTTATTGATTACTGCTTGTAATCTTGTCAGCATTGAGTCAATTAAATTTTCATCTTCTGTCATGCAGCTTCTTCTATAAGGAGACATGAGTGTTCTTTGTTTTATGGAAAAACATTCTCTACTGGATTAAAATCTGGACTATCATTGGCTTTGCTCCGACTCCGTATACAAGTCAGAAAATTAAATTCCAAATAAAATTAATTTTTTTATTATATAATTTAAAAATGTATACATAATTACACTAGAAATAATTTAAAAGTGACAAAAAAATGCAACATTTAATATAAATATATACACGTTTTTCTGAATTTTTACAAAAAATATACAAAACTTTGAAAGTTTAGAAAAATATATCCAAGTTTCATGTCAAACTAACTCAAAATTATCCTTTAGTGTGTTCTATGCACCATATGATAAAAATAAAACTTGCTTCACCACTAAATACAGATATCTAAACAGCATGACAGAAAATAGACTCAGGAATCACATTGACAAGTTCAATTGTGACGTAAAAGAGTATATTTCGCTATGCGACAAGGAATCAAAACACGCCATTAAAACAGCCATTACTGTGTTCACTCGATCTTGGGTTCATTCAAATTTGTTTGACTGTGAAATTTTGTGTGTCCATAATATTTTTAACATGACGGAAGATGTCACAAAGAACCAACATCTGTAGAATACAAAGTTTAAGAACGTGAATGATAGATACAAATACAATTTTTTAACCAACTTTCTCTCTCAAATTTGCATAACTATTGTGGCCCGTAAACGGAGCACTGGTACTTCAAACTATGATTTCCATGATAATATAAATTTAAAGAAAACCTTGAGGATTAGGACTTTAGACGCCACTTAATGATATTATTAAATTAAAAAAAATTGGAAAGTTCCTACAGTTTACTGGTAGGTACATTTGAACTACAATGACTATTACATGAGTGGAGTTTTTTCTTGTCAAATATGTTGCTCACTTTGGCGTGTTCATATACGTCACCAGATAAGAAATACCCGAGGGGATACCAATTTTTTTATGTGCTACAAAAAATACTTTTTTGTGTTTTTCTGGAAAATTTGGTCCAATGTCCTAGTATTTAGTGGGTTTCCAGTCTTATGAAATATTTTGTTAATTTGACATGAAATAAATCTATTTACAATGTAATTTACGTCGTAGGACGAGCCCAAGTGTATACATATCCATCTTGGCATGCAGTCATAATAGAGTCTGGCCTAAACACAAGAGCTGTGAGTCTCTCATTAGCAATTTTTTTACAAACTAATGGTTCAAGATTTGGACACTCATCTAATCGTGGACAAGCTGGCGTCCCAACCAGTTGTAAAGGATCAGGTCTTCTTTTCACTCTTGGTCTAGGTGGCACTAGGTTATCTTCTGGAAGTTCCCAAAGACATATTTGTGTGTCATGACCAACTGAGCCTAACCTGTAGCAAGATTCCACCTAATAAAAAATACAATTTTAATATAAAAGGGGAAAATAAATATATAGTGGAAAACAAAATAAATAGTAACTGTAATACCTAGGACAACAACTTTTTTGTCATTATCCTAAGATGAAGTTCTGAAAGATGATTGAAGACAGTATAAGCTAGACTTACCTCTAAATACCAATCAAAAGCAACAGCAGATACCCAAGACCTATGTCCTTGAGCTCTAGCAACCACCCTCTTTTGTTCCATTGAATAAACAGTAACTAAATCATCCTCTCCACCCACTGCTATTAACTTTCCATCACCAGACCATGCTACACATAATAGTCCACCAAAATAAGACCTAGCAAATCCTAATAATTCCATGCTATCATACTGGAATATTCTTAGTAAGCCATCTTGTGACACAACAGCTAATTGAGAGCCACTAGGGCTAAATGCTAATTCATTGATGGCTGCACCAGTGCCTAACAGCCACCTGAATAAAGGATTCCTAGTTGATTTTGTTTTACATGTATTTACAGAGAAACCTTCTCCAGCTTTAAATGGTTGGTAGTGAGGAGCAGCTGAACCACATGGCAATTCCTCATTGTAAACATAGAACTGTCCAGAAGCATGGGCTGCTAAAAATAATGACCTACTTCCTGGAACCCAACATAAACAAGTTACCCTTGTCTTATCAATAAACCTTTCCTCATTGAATAATTTACTCAATTCTTTCTTTATTGGATCTATTAACTGTATCTGACCAGTACTAAAACCAATGAGTAAACTCACATTATCATTAGTAGCAGATGTGGGGTTGAAATCATGACAGGTTGGATTTGTACCTTTATATACTTTCTTTTCCAGAGGTTTACTTAAATCTGTTGCTTTCTTTATGCCTTTATAAATGTAGACATATAATTCTCTACCATGGTTGAAACATATTCTTTCTCCTTGATCTGGAAGAGTTACAAGGGACACCCGTACTTGTGGTGGTGTTTGGCCTTGTGGCTGATATCCTACTCTATTAGGTCTTGAATACTCGCTTAGAGTTAAAAGTCTGTAAGTTCCTTCTCTTGTAACAAATTGTGTTTTAACGTCTCCAGGTTCTCCGATTGTTCTATCAAGAGACCGATCACCAGCTTCTAGCAATGATTGATTACACAAAGTTTCGGGTCGAGACATTCTTGCCGATTGTCAGAAACTTATTATAATTTTGATATTTCAAATTAACTAAGCCATTGCAGACTTTCACTACATTAAGATGCTATTTACATATTTTTTCGTTTAATTGATTCAATAATAATAATTATCTGTCAAATTTTTAGGGTTATAAAGTCAAGTGGAGCTCATTTGCCTCATTTTCGTTCTTCTTCTTGTTGCGTTCGCTTTGAGTGCTGAAAATTTTGGTTTTATTTTAAACTAATTACATTGTAGGTATCTATTGATAATTCTTAATTTTGTGTTGGGAAATATAATATAGAATATAATATTCAATTACAAACAATTTCTAAATTAATATTTCGTGGTGGCTATCGTTTTCATTCCACATTCAAGGTAGCCGATTGGTAGATAGTTTATTCTGACACTGACAGCTGCTCTACAATGAAGAAGAATAGAAGAATGAAAAATAAAGTTAACCTATAACTACAAATCTAAGCCACACTGGCCAATTTATTTAAATGGTATGATACTAAGTTTTACATTTTTGCTTGCTCGTATTTAACTATAGAACACCAATTGAATCAGTATCTGTCTGTGTGAGTTCAGAAGTCATATTGTGTATACCATTACAAAATCAACACTACACATTTCGTTATTTTGTAAAACTCAAGAATACGAAAATGCCGCTTTCAGATGACGAAGAAGATAATCAAGTAACTGGGCCTATAGAAAACGCATGGCAGATGAAAATTCCTCAATTCAAACCAGAAGACAATCCTCATGGATTATTAGAGGAAAGTAGTTTTGCTACTTTATTTCCCCAATACAGAGAACAATATTTACGACAAATATGGCCATTAGTTAAGAAAACTTTGGGAGAACATAATATAAAAGCAGAATTAGATGTAGTAGAAGGTAGTATGACAGTTTGTACTACAAGACAGACTTGGGATCCTTACATTATTATTAAAGCTAGAGATATGATAAAATTGATGTCACGAAGTGTTCCTTATGAACAAGCAAAACGTGTATTGGAGGATGATGTTGGATGTGATATAATAAAAATCGGAAAAATTACAAGAAATAAAGAAAAATTTGTTAAACGACGTCAAAGATTAATAGGACCAAACGGCTGTACTTTAAAATCAATAGAAATATTGACCAATTGTTATGTTTTGGTGCAAGGACAAACAGTATCAGCTCTAGGACCTTATAAGGGATTACAGCAGGTCAGAAAAATTGTAGAAGATACAATGAAAAATGTACATCCCATTTATAATATAAAAGCTTTGATGATAAAAAGGGAACTGGCTAAAGATCCTAAGTTAAAAAATGAGAATTGGGAAAGGTTTTTACCCAAATTTGTTAATAAGAACATTAGTAAACGGAAGCAACCTAAAAATAAGAAACAAAAGAAATCATACACACCTTTCCCACCACAACAACAAGAAAGTAAAATTGATAAAGAATTGGCTAGTGGTGAATACTTTCTTAATAAAACTCAAAAGAAAGACAAAAAGCAGAAAGAAAAAGATGATAAGCATGCAGAAGCAGCAAAGAAAAGGGAAGAAAAAAGAAATCAAGCTTTTATACCTCCTGAAGAACCAACTCCATCAAAAAGTCAGGCTGGTACAAGTACTAAAGTTGATGTAGCAGCATTAAAGGACAAAATTATGAAAGCTAGAAAAGGTTCAAAAATATTTAATAAAAAATAATAAAGTTTAAGGAGTTTCATCCAGTTATAGTAATGTGATGCATGTAGTGAAATCTGAAATCAGCACTTCAAAAATGTGGGGGGTTTCATTTAAAAAAATGGTGTCATTACACTATAATACTTCACTCTGAATATTAGGTGTTTTTAAAAAACAGTAGATCAAAATAAAAAATTCATCTGTTTCAGCATTTTCTTGAATTTCAATGAATACTGTCAAACAATAGGGTGGATTGTTTTTAGTGACCCTCTCTTTTAATTGTTTTGTTGTCAAATGTACTTATCTATAAAAGCTATTCCCAATTTTGTTTCACACTGAAAACAATTCTTGTCAAACTTTTTCAAATTCTGTTGTTCATATTATCCTTGTCTTACTTGTGTAAATCGTATGACCTATTAACTTTTTCGCAATCTATATTATTATGATTCCACCCACTAAATATCAACTTCTAGTTTTCTTTGGAAGCTCCAATTTATTTCAATTTTAGGGGTGCCATTATTCAACCCTTGTTTCCCATTGTGAGCAATTTTCACTTGAACATTGTTCTCCTCACTGAATATGAAGTTGGCTTAGCGAAATATGAACTTAATATATTCTGTGCTACTGAAATTGCCAATTTGCCACTCTGGATCATATAGCAAGATTATTGTCCACTCTCCTATTAGAGTTTCATTGCTGGCAGCATTGTGCTTTTTATAATTTATTTTTGTTTAGGAATTGAAAAACTTTATACAATTATTAGTATTTAATTGAGTAAATCATAACATAGGTATATAACTTATTTACAAATATACCATTCTAAAAAAAACGGTAGTTCTATGTCAAAAATGATAACACTACAAATAATTTATAAATAAATTGTTAAGAACTCCCCAAATTAAAACAAAATTGTACATGAAGGCATTGTGATTTTTGTTATTTAAATTCCATTTTTCCCCTCAACAATATTTAGGAAGAAATTTTATTGTTAATGAAAATATTGAATGGGTAAAAATTGTATATATGCATGAATTGTCATTTATAGTTTTGCTAAAATAAATTTAATGATTGTAATGTACAACTAAGTGATTGGCATCATGCATTTTTGGCCATTAGTATTAAAAGTAGATATTGTTTAAAAGTAGTATATTAAAAATCTGAAATATAGCAAGCATTAAACTAAGCTTTTATGGTTATTTTTGAGTGAACAAGTTTTATTTAGTTAATTCAGTAAATAAAGTTTAAATAACAAAAACCAAAATTTAACACTCAACTTATTCCTCTTTATGGTAAAATTTATCACAATGTATGCATCATTGGATCACAAGAGGCGATTCAAAACGTACTTACAACCACAAACCGTTACGAGACATACCAAAACAATGAAATTGTAAACAGCATTAAAAATATTTAAATAAGCAAGTACCAATATCTTAATCCATTATAAGCATATCAAGATATTGGTGTGCATCTTAAATCCCTATTTGGCAAATGTAAATAAAATGCTAAAAAAGGCTCATTTGAACAATTAGATTTTTCTTCTTCGCTGTTTAATTTGTTTATAAATACATTTGTTTACAAAAATAAGGCAGAGTACCACCGGAAAAATAGTTTGTTTCCAGATTTGTAGCATTGATATATCTTGCTGTGATTTTCCAATAATTTGTTTATAATGTTTATGTTGTTTTGACTTGTCCTGTAATAAAATAACATTACTCTGACTGAAACACCATTGTACATCAACATCTTTTATTAGAAAAAAGTTTGAATAAATCGGTAATATTAAATTTACCCATGTGTTACTTTCAAGTTTATAAAATGTAATTATAATAATAAAATATATTGTTTTTTCATCGTGGGTTTTCTTCTTTTCCTACACTATGGTATTTCTAAGCAACCATTGTAAAAGCAATGACAAACAAGCACAAACAGATAGAATTAATCCATAGTTTTTAGCATTTCTTGATTATTTTGATGTGTAAGAACTATTTTCCCACAGTGGAAGAAATATTTGGTCATCGATGTTAATGATTTACTTAGGAAGTTGTTTTTGTACCTATCATCATCGATTTTATAAGGTTGCCTCGTTTATAAGTATAGAATCTTTTACAATAACTTCTAATCTCTTTTTTGTTCAATCCAACTACATCCGATATAATTGTAAGCCGCTATATTAACATAACAATCTTAAATCTTTATTTTTTCATGTGCAACTCCACTATATTTATCAAATCTTCACAAGACCACCATCAAGACAATTCCAAAATTTTAAATAACGATTTTTTTCAAATTATAACCCAATTGAATTTTTTTTGCCATTTGCACTATAACATTATGAGTATAAACTAACGACGTCGTTGCCAAAATTACATCAAATCATAATTAAATACTTCAAAAAAGAAGTTAATCCGTTCTGTAATGTTGACAGAAACGTTGATAGGTCAAATGCATACTTAAAAAATTGTCATTTGGTTAATAATACAAATAATCATATACCATATACGTAAGCAGCAAAGATTTTTCACTAGCAGTTTATAGAAAAAGTTCCAAATTCCATAAATAACTGCTGCTTGATATGGAGCAATACAATTTGCAAGATATTAAGAAAACTTGTTAAGTCAGTACATTACAAATGATTAATCTTGCCGACAACACAATCTAGAGTAGAAGGGAAATATAAAAATAACATGGCGAAAGTAAGTGTATCACTGTCTGCTTTTGGAAATGGATGAGCATAGAACACCAAGGAGCTGGTGTATCAGAGCTTGGTGGGATAGAACAAAGGGAAAATAAGTTTGACTTTTGAATGGGATCAGGTGACATATTATGCATCCAAAAAACAGAATGATCAAAAAGCCTTAATTGTAACATTGAGATATAAAAGGAAAGGTCAATAAGCTGACATAATTTTGATTGGAGACATTTAGTTGGTTGGTAAATAAAATTTAACTAGATTTCATCCTAGAACAAAAATTGGTTCGAAATATTGCATTGCAGGTTGTATTGCTTTATGTCAAGCGGCCTTTAAACATATACAGAGTGTTACATTGAAAACAGTAAAATTATTATTAACATCTGGGAGCGGATTCATGATTGAAGTAGTAGAGTTTCCCGAAAGAACACATATTTTGTCTTTATCTTGAGAAAATATCTGTTCTATCGGGAAGTTTCACTACCAGTTAAGAATCCAGCCACAGGTATAACCGAACGCGACAAAAATGTTAATAAATATTGTGTTTGTATTTTCCTATTAACTGCTCGTCGTAGGACATACTGTATGTCATAAAATTCTTAGTTATATTTGAAGAAAAATCGTTATCTTTATTCTATCTTATACCAAGTGACAAACACTCCTATACTCTACATTATAACTACCCATCGAAAAGAACAGTGCTATTCAGAACAATATTCACAAACTTCTCCACAACAAACGAAAACTCTGATAAATAACGTTCTAAGGCCACAATCGGATGAAAAGAAACGAAAATGTATATTTATCATCATTTATTTAACCAAAAAAGAAATATATGCTCGTTTCAATTTTATAAAAACTTATTGCAATAACAATTTTTTTTGTAATGTTAACTGTATCAATGGCTGATAATTAAAATTGAGGATATTAAAAAGCATTGATTAAAACATTTTATTGTTAGTATATTATAATTTGAACCTTCAACATATAAATAAAAACTAAGTATAAAAAACTATCATAATAAAAAACATTATTCAAGAACTGTCGGGCCAAACTTCAAATTGTTTTTTCTTCTTCTATAGTTAAGTCAGTTGTCATTAGAAATAACAATGAATATGTCAAGAATTAATTATCTATTAAGTATATAAAATAATTTTAAAAAACACTGCAGAAGGCACAAAAATGATACCTAGGGCTAAAATTCGTTTCAGTATTCGAGCAAATTGTTTTTTCCTACAACCACCATCCAGGACACTATTTACAATTCGCAAAATTAACAAAAATTTAGGCATACCCAAAAAAATACCTACAGAAACTTGTCATTCTCGAAAAATAATGCATTTAGTGCAATCAACTAGTAGGGTCAATGAAACATTACAAAAATTTGATTCTGTTTTTGTTCCATCAACATCTGCTACAACTAATGACTTATTAACAATAACCGAGAACTTGTCGGAAACACCAACACCAGTGATAAAGATCCAGACCCCCATTATAATTTCAAGTGAAAAGTCTCACGCAGAGAGTTAAAATTAAAATATATTTCTTAAAACGTAAATTTGTTTCCTACTGTAATTTTTAATAATTCTTTAAATATGATCTTTAGTGATTTATTTAAATGAAATGCAGATATTGTACTACTGTTATGTTAGAGAAAAAAATACCGGGTGCAACACAGTCGTTTGTTTGATTTCTGGATAGTGGTCGTAGGAAAAATACAGTGTCCAACACGTGTGCAGATGCTAAGTTAGCACTTGTACTTGTTGCACAGTATACTATTATTATTATTAATCTTATTAATTGATCAATTTGTGAGGAAGAGTTAATTTTTATCGACAATATTTATGACGACTTAATTCATGTATAAAAAATCGCATATACCACAGTGCAATTGTCACTTTGACAGCGGCAAAAGTTAGCTTTAACTTTTACAGCGACAAATACACTAGTTTTTTCACTTATTCATTTGTTCATCAATATCACTGTTCCTAGTATGAATTTCAATAACTTTATTTTTAATGTTTCATAAATAAAGTTTGCATTGATATGTTTCCAAATGTCTCATTCATTAAATTGTCCTGTCGAACTACACTCGAGGTTTGTAGTGATATTGGGTAAATTTGTGTTGTTCAAATTCTATACTGTTTCCTTTAGCAATTTGACTCGAATAACTGTCAACCTAAAAACACTCCACCTTCGGTGTCGGGTTTTTAATAGTTGACAGTTATTCTCGTCAAATTGATAGGAAATAGTTTCTCATTAAAGAACCCAAATTTACCCGATAAAATACAAACCACTTGTGCAATTATAAGTGAAAATAAAACGTAATTGAATAGGCAGTTATCGTAATCAATGTTAAGTGGTGATGGATACAGTCCATCTATAATTGGGTGATGCAAACGTTGAATAAAACAAAATATACTCTAGATTGTTGAATAATCTTTTTGTTAAAGAAGAAGAAAGGTTGGTAGAACAGGTGTGGACCTGAACATTAATTGCAATCGATTTCAGATAGTGAAAAACCAGCAAATGTGTTCTGCGCCCTTTTTAAAACCGCATACTATCCAAACTACAGCTCGGATATGGCACTAACCTTAAAAAAATGGTTACACATATTTGGGAGAGTAATAGAAACAATTTTGTATATATTTGAAATATCGTCGATAACAAATTACAACATGTTCTGAATAACCAACTAGTTGCTTTTTTTTTCGATGGGTCGACTGCCTCTTCCGTTTAGAAATATATTTCTTTTAGATACACTGACATTAAAACTTCACAAAAAAAAAGTAATTGGGGAGTAAGTACCTGTTCCTCTTGTGGCAAGCGAACTACCGCGAACTTGTTCGCCCTCTTTATTCTGGACCATATTTGCATAATAAGAGTACGGCAGTTAGTGCGTCACCTTTGTATGCTCGTAGAGGTGGGGGTGCAAAAACG
>CAJUYI010001870.1:0-14489 GCA_910591695.1 Galerucella pusilla
CTTTTTTTTCTGATTCCAAAATATGTAATAATACGTTACCCCGCCTTGTACCGTTTTTTAGTTATTAAATGTTGAAAATCTCAGTTTTATAGTAATTACTGAAAATATGAAAAAGATAACATTATCAAAGTAAGCTATCAAAACAACAACTAATATGTTTGATAATTGACATTTTTGTGTTGTAGTAATTAAAATGGTTTACAGTAAGGGAAAAAAATTCAAATATTCACCTGTTTTCTAGAAAATAACAAAAATAAGCGTGCAGCACGAAGAGCATAGGTATTGTATCCAAATCGTCCAGCACCAGCAGAATATACTTTTAAAAATATTATACCTTCAATTTTAGCAGAATAAAACGTGTATTTCAAGCAAGCCAGGAAGAACAGCTGGATATATTGCTTCATTTCGAAGGTAAACTCATCCACTATTGGTATTTGCCCCGAGTAGACTTTTTGGAAACATTGTATTAATTATTTTTTAGAATATATACTGGAGTTAATCAATTAGGCAAGATTTATTCTCGAATCCAACAAACTTCAAAAAATAATAAATAGGTATAAAAGGAAAAGGATTGACTTTTGCCGCCAGATGATTCAAAAGTTGGATGAAAATCCCGAGTATTTTACAAAAATACGATGGACTGATGAATCAACTTTTCCCACGGCAGGAGTTTTTAACTGGAAAAACCAAAGGTCGTGGGAAAATAAGCATAACAGGGGAAAATTAGTTGAGAAAATACAAAAATCAGACAGAAAAGCTGCTTGCGTTTGGTGTGAAATTTTTAGAAATTGTTGGACTAAGTATATATTTTAATTATATCCTAACTGGAGTTAACTGCCTGGAAGTGCTTATCCCAGAAGTAAAAATATTCTTTTACAGAATTTGACGATATGATTTGTATACAGGATGGCGCAAAGTGTCCTACCCGTTCGTATAGTCATTTAAATAATGTATTCCCAGTATGGATGGGGAATAATGGAACTATTAACTGGCCACCTAACAGTCCGTACTTGACTCCCAGGGATTATTTTTTTTGTTAATAATATTAATAGTATGTAAGTGAATGAAGAAAGGAACCAGTTCGAAATTAACAAACTAAATGTAAATAGTGAAGTCACTTGCAATGTTATTATGTAAATAAAAAGGCGTTATTAATTATACATTGACAATAATGGTGTATGAATCGAATTATAAGTTTTTTTTTTCATAAATCATAAATCTTCGTTTTCTATTTTGAATCTTTCCTCCTTTCCTGTAAACCATTTTAATTATAATTATTTTATCTAATTCCGCTATCAAATGTGACACTTTACGTCACTCCTTGACGTTAGGTAATGTCACATTTTTCATAACCTTCATATATCAGTTATGAAAAGTAGTTATGTAAAAACTTTACGTAACTGTTTATGTTTCAACATGGACATACCACATGAGTTTCAAAGAATAATTTATTAATTAGGTAGGTACTGTCAAACTGACATTTATTTCATCATTTAAACTGTACAATTAACCCATTATTTTAATTCAATAGTAATTTGAGATTTATAAACATTGAAAACATTATTCAGGACACAGTTATTTAAAGTAAGTCAATTTTCTGGGTGAATACATCATAGTAACAATACTTCTAACACCATTTGATTCCACTTCAATATTATCAGTGTAATTGAAGATTTAATTGAATATTATGAAAGCGCGGAATTAGATAAGACGTTGTACGTAAACACGTTATGAAGAGAGCGACATTGTTCAACACGCGTGATTTGCAGAACTCACTAGCGCTCGTTTTGGCAAATATTACGCTTGTTGAACAATATCGCTCTTTTCATAACTAATTACGTAAATATCTATTATGTCAACTATCAAACATATTAGTTGTCATTTTCATGGTTCAATCCTACAAGGTAGGGGTAACATATTATATATTTGAGATCAGAAAAAAATGTGAAGATATACAAGGTACATGGGTTTAATTTTTTCTTGAATATACGTCTTGTAATCTACATATTATTGACTCACATTTGAAAATATTATACACTAGAATACACTAGAATAGGCTGCTGTATCGACCGGTAACCTATGACACATGTGGGCTTCGTTATTTGCATTGGATGCTGTAGTAAAGGTGGAAAAAAGTTAGTTTAAGTTTATGTTCAGGATTATGCTGGAATACTCCAATTTACTATGTGATACAATTATTTTAAGAAATCGAAAAGACTTCAGCTTCTAGCTGACTATTAATTTTTAATTTATTTCATTCTTCCATTCTTAGTTTAAGTTGATTATATAAAATTACCTGTCTCACTATAAATTTCTGCCTGTTTGGAAAACACCAATGTACGTCGTTCTTTTTGTGAAAGAAGTTGTATTGTTCTTCACTCTATTCCCTTCGGCCGTCTTTTTTTTCAAGTCTGGTAGCCGCCTTCACTCAGGTGTTCTTTACTTTCCTACAGTATTGAGGCACCATGTTTAATTTTTAAATTCAAAATATTGGCAATAGTAAATTGTTATGAATTAGTTATTATGTTTCCATAATACTGGATGACAAAATAAATTTTCATATTTCATAACGTCTGAGAATCATTTTCCCATAAAATATGTGTAAGCAGTTGGTTGGCAGATTACTTTTTAATACAACTTTGTCGAGATATGAATGGGTTAGGTTATAAAGGCGATCAGGTCCGACTCAGAGGCACTAGGCCCATAGTAATACTCTTTCGCTCATTGTGTTGAGCCATCCTGTTTCTACCTATCCTTTGTCCTTTTATTCCTTGTCTTAGGCATATCCATCCCACTACAAACTCGTTCAAATGTCCTATGTCCATCTCTGCTACCTCTACTAGACTTTCAATTCATCCACTCCCCAATTACTTCTGGCGCTTTTCAGTCAGAGCATAGATACGTGAGATGGTCCACCGTCTCTCCTTCTTCCTCGCATTCCTTGCACAGATCATCTAGTTTTACCTTTATTTTCTGTAGTCTTACTGTGCATTGTCCACAGATTACTCCCGTGATCTTCAGTAATGATCCCTTTTCATATTCCAGGATTCTATCCTTTCCTTGTCTATTTTTGGCCAGAACTGTGAAGCGAAGTGAAGCAACCGCTTCTCTCGCTCCATCTCATCCCGTGTTCCGCCCCTGTTATATTTTCCATGGTGTCCTTTAGTAGTTGATTCGGTTTGTCTGGGTCTGTCTAACGCCTCTGTCCTATCCTTTTCGCTTCTTTCTTTGCGAGTCTGTATGATTTTCGGTTTCCTTCCACGCCACTACGCGAAGGGACCCAGTATAGACTCTGTAGCGTATCAAGGACCATCATCGCATTCAGAGAGAGGTGAAGATAACAGTTGGTTTTGCCGTTTTGTTCTTCTCCTGAAGTAGTATCTCTGCTAGCTCTGCTTACAGCACACTACATTCATTTCTGAGTCTTAGGGATTCAATTATGTTCAAATCTAGAGAGTATATCCCTGCTCTCGTACCTTCCGCACTTTTTGATCCATCAGTAAAAATGGATATGTTTCCATCCCCATCATTCTCTTGTTCTGGATTTCTGATCTCTATTTCTTCTCCGAATATGGCTCTTGCATTTATATAGTCAGTACTTCAGTTTTCGACACCTCCCTTTTTCTTGCCGCCCTATTTCTGCATTTTTGATCTTAAGATCTCGATGTGTCCATACTCGAGGTGTTTCCACAGCCGGTTTTCCCTCAGACTAAGGGTCCCGTAGGCTGCAACTACTTTTATGAACAACTCTATCGGGAGCAGCTCCAGCATCATTACAAGTGCCACCTGGAGTGTGCTTCTCTGTACCCTCATGGTACCTATGGACGCCAGCCTTTGGACTTTGGTGAGCTTCTTTATACTAATATGGGATATAAATAAATTGGACTTGAGAATAAAATTCGTATGAATCTTTGCTCATCAACCATTTTGTGAATATTAGGAAAATCCACTTCAATTTCATTGCTATGCAATCCTCCTATAGGACATAAATTCTCACCGATTTAACTCCTTCTATCGAAGACAAAACCTTATGATTGAGGCATTATTGTAAAAACAACTAAGTAGCATATTTGTGCCTTCGATCTTATTATCGATAATAATACAACAAGTGTGTTAATGATTATCGAAATACAAATTTCTTCGATTTTGAGAAACAAATTGTTGTTTCGAAACAGCACGAGCGCGTAAGCGCGAGTGTGGTTTACTAAAACAACAATTTGTCAATATTATTTCTTGATACAATGATTCTGACCTTTCTTTGATAATTTGACGTTTTCTGTCACTCACTAGATTTTTAATATCGAATAAAACAACTAATGACAACGCGAAACACACAGATAGGCAAATTGCATGTATTCAATCAGGTGCCGAAATACAAAATCTAAAACATGGTGTTTTCAGATATCAATCCTCATATTTAAACCAATCGAAGGCGCGTATTTTGTGTGTATCTATCTGTCACTATATCTGTCATTTTCTTCTAATTTTGGTAATAATGAAAAACTCTTCAGTATACCAACAGCAATAAATTATTTATCAAACATCGAACAATTTTCAAACATAATTTCGCTAAGAGGTCTATGAGGAGTTTTTATCTTAATTGAAATACTTAATAAATCGTGTTTCATGAAAATGAAACACGTGCCATGCCAGTGGAAAACAAATTAAGTTTCGAAATTTCCTAATGGTCCTTCGGCTGTATACATAGCAGAAGTTAGATATCGGAAAATAATAAAACTTCTGTTTTGTCATACAAAGTTTAATTAAAATTCAAACTAGTTTCGGATTGTGCATTTATAATTTTGATTTTGTGCATTAAAATTTGAGCTGTTCGACAAAACGCATTTTTGATGAAGTTGATAGATGGTCAATTTTCAGTTATCTTGCGATTGCACTGTTCAATTCATGCAATATAGACATCATCTTGCAAAATTCTAGGTAACTCTGGAAAACTTTTTTGTTGTATTTGTACTAAAACAAATCTCACGCCACCTCTAAAATTTATATAAAAAAGAAAAATATCCTATTTTTGAAAACGATTTCTTAGGTTTTAGGATTGAGATACCTCAAACTTTCAAATTATAGGCAACAAAAAACGCCTCAACGTAGGACGAACTTAAGGGGCGCTGGGGTGTCTTGAAGCATGCTCACCCCCTAGTTAACGTTGACACTCATTTCGTCCTTCCTACTTTTGTTTTAAGTCGCTACCTATTCTCAGGCTGGTGGGAAATTAAAAACACATTATTGCTAATGAAAGTTATTGGCAAAACAAAAAGGGTATGTACAAATGTTATAACACATGAAAGTGTTAATATTAAATAATGTTCCTCAGCTAAGTTTGAGCCAAGGATCCAGGTTTATCTTCAGTACTTTGGTAACTACTAGTGCATAAACAAAGAAATATTTGTCATGCACACTGTGTCCAAAGCCCTGTTTTATGCTATCCTAGAATGTGTCAGAGTTGACAAACATAGGACTGACACTAATAGGATAAACATACCTACTACCTGACAGCCTGGCAGCCCTTACAGCTTTAAATAGCCGCAAGGTAACATCCAGTCTGGTTGAAAAATGCCAGAAAGAACTAAATGAACTAGCAGACCACATTATAGTAAGATTAGTGTGGGTGCCGGGACATAACGGTATTTCTGGAACTGAACAAGCTGATAAACTCGCGAGAAGAGGTTCAGCAACAGCATATGTTGGACGAGAACCAGCTCTTGGGACCACTAAGAAGGTACTCCGATGGCAAATACGAAAATGGGTACAAAGCCAACATAGACTTCAATTAAGGAGCACTCCAAAGCAGGTAAACAGTAAAACCTTCATTGGTAACACATGTGTAAAACGGGCCGAAGAACTACTGAATATCAGTAGGAATATGCTGAGAATTATTACAAGTTATCTAACGGGTCATAGGTACCCCGGTAAAAGATCACCTGCAAAAATAGGGTTATATAACGGAGACCTCAGCTACAGACTTTGTGGCATGGAGACCGAGACCGTAACCCATATCTTATCCGACTATGAGGCTGCAGTGCTCTTGGCATCAGAACGGCTTTCAAAACACAAAAAAGCCCTGTTTTCAAAGAAGATTAAAAGATCTATTTCAGAGAAAAAAAGAGGAAGTTCAGAAGCTACTGACCTATTGCGGATTGGAGAAGAACTGGGCCATTAGATTAACGCGACTTTTTCAAAATAATCTCATCCGCCAGAGCAGACTTTTCAAACAACCTCTCAGGCGCCACTGGTTGTAGATCCTCACAATCCAAATTCTCAAAAATATCTTCAGGGCTGTTATCGCATGGATTGTGCGTGCAATCAAGGAATGGTATTGAAATATTCAACCAGCTTGTCTTGTATCGACACACGTCAATGCAGCCTTTTTCACAAGATTTGGAATAACTGGAGAAAGGGGAGCTTTAAAGGTAGTGAAAGGAGATTGGATTAGATTGAGTGAGTGATCTGGCTAATTTAGTAAAATTCCACTTCCAGTTCTAGTGTGGTTCCCTGAATCTAGATAGCAATCTTGAACCAGACACTTTCTACTAAACCTTCCATGTAGATTCTTGCAGGTGGCTTCTCATCGCCTAGTACCTACAAGAAAGCTCATATTCTCCTGGCAGGAGATAGTCCCAGTGATGTGGAATCAGCAGATGTCTCTTTTTGTCGCATACTTTGTCCACTTTGCAAATCTGCATACAGTTTTTGTCTGAAATATACAATATCACTTGGAAAAAATATGAAGGAGGTGAGGGAGGAAAGAAGAAAAGTATGATTCACTTACTAAGACCCGAAAACCATAAGACAAGTCCATCTCCATAATTACCATGAGTTTTGCATTATCCGGTGTCCGAAATCTACCAGCTTGAATACAAAATAATGCTTAGTATGTTGATAAATTAACCTAAAACCAACCAACCCAACACTCTAGCAAATGACAATATGTGCAAGGAGTGCACCTATATACAGGATACACAATCCTAGGTTTGTCAATATACATATATTATGTAGATGCCAGAGTCAACGAAATATTATGAAACGTTGTTCAACTGTTGATTGAAATAATATAAGAACCTAACACGAGTGCTGTACCTAATTTTTTTGACTTCAGTTAATTTGTCATTCAATTAACTTCCCATTTAATAATAAGCGAAAAAAACTATTGACGAAATGTCAATCAAAAATTGTTTGTGCCAACTAGCTCCATCAAATTATAATTAATTTTTTTTAAATCATTATCACGCTACAAAGCTCTCAACAAAACTCATACATGATCGTTAATAACATTAGTTTTTGATAAAGGACTCGTTCACAGGAACGCACTGCCGCTGCGTTTCAATAACATTTTGTTTGAAATATCCAGAGGAGAATTCAAAGTATTTAATATGTTTATGGTGATATTCTACTGCAAATTCATGTTTTCCGATGGCGGAATTGATCATCGTCGGTCGTCACAATAGAGGTAACTTTACAGCATAACAATTCGTATGTTAGCAACTTGAAACCATGGAATTGGACTGGTACGGATTTACAAGGAAGTAGGGATATTATTCTGCGAGTTTGATAGAACACATGGGTACAATATATTAGAGGTAGTTCGTTAATATATATAGGGTTTTTGGTTGTCTTTTGTGCTGAAAAATAATGAATGAATGAGTGAAATGAGGGTATAAAATTATTCCCATCCTCATTTTAGGAAATACAAATGGTTTAAATGTAGATTTGCATTGTTTTTGTACCTTTTTCATTACATTTGTAAAAGACAAATGGATACGATACGGAGTCCGCCACAATAATTTTTAATAAATTACATTACCAAGTTCAAATTATTTTTAGTTGTTTATTTACTGTTAAGTTAAATTGAATGTCCAAATTGATGACCACCCGCGTTCAAACAATAATAAGATTTTGTTGGAAAAGTTCTCGCACATTCCGATTGATTTGCTGGGTGATTCGATACCATTCCTCGACGCAAATCTTCGAAAGAGACTGGTTGTGTTTTGTAGATTTTACTTTTGAGGTATCCCACAAAAAAATCTGATGACCGTGGTGGCCCTTCAATGCCAACTTTTCTCACAATCCAGTGCAGTGGAAAATGTTGGTCTAAATACTGACGAACAATCAAAGCATAATATGGAGGGGTACCGTCCTATTGATACATTATAGAATCGGGCGTGCATAAATTCGACGCTAAAATTTCACTTAATATTTTTCTCAATTTATGTACCTGCTTGTAGACCCTTAAATTCGACGCTAGGTACCTCTACTAATCCTTACCTGTATTATTTTGTATAAAAATATCAGAAAATAAGAAATAGAAAACTAAAAAAAACAAGAGAACCCAGGTCCAAACCCGATTGATCAAAGTGTAACTATGTATAGAAATCTCAGAAAATAAGAAATAGAAAACTAAAAAAAAAAGAAAACCCAGGACCAAACCCGGTTGATCAAATATAAGTTTAATCCTTAAAGGACATAATCCTTCCGGCAGCGTCCAATTTAAGGGTGTCTCTTCTGGGCTACAGGTAGTTAGCGTCCAATTTGAGGCCGCCCGTATAATCTTCAGTATACTGTTAGTCCTTTTCAATAATATCGGTCAAGATAGGGTCAATAGCATCATCCAGTAATTGCACATACATTTCGCCAATAAAATTTCTAGGTAAAAAAATATATGAACCAATCGGCCGGTTACCGAAAATTACATACATTTGATGTTTTCTGGCTGCTGTGGTGCATAACCTGGAAAATTTTTGGGCTTGAATACACAGGGCACTCTTTTCGCATATCCTCAGCTACTATGCTTGTATGGTGACGATCTACTATCGGTAAAAGAACCTGGAAGCTGGAGCTCCCCTGAGGTAGCGGAGTCGTATATTGAAAATTCAGTTTCAAAGAGAATGAAGATAATGAGACAACTATTTCATAGTAATAAGACCACACATCCACTTTCAATTGTCATCTGAATAATCAAAATAACAGTAGGTATAGGATTTCGACTGGGACTGCCGCTAAAACTTATGGCAATGGTAAGAATTTCCCCAACTGACAACTCGAATAAAGTCTTGGTGGAAGGCACTGTGTCCAAGACGTTTGATGTAAATAAAGGTTTAAGACAAGGGTATCCACTTTTCGCAGTTCTTTATTCAATCTGTAGTTGGAATAACTATTTCCAGAATAGGTTCCAAGGGATGAAAAAATTCATTTTCTTTCGTGGAAAATAATTTGAAAAAAATAGTGCCCAAAGATTATCTACTGTTTTTTTTCTAGCTCTATATATATATACAATATATAAAATACAACCCCCGTATATTATGAATTCAATATCCGAATTCGAGTTGGTGATATAAAATAATTTGTTCACACCGAAAACCTCAGGAAATAAACCTTTTCTCAGTTCTCTCCTAAATAAAACTGTATTTCATCGTCATTTGAGTAAGATTAAAAACTTTAATACGTCCTAACTTCGACTTGCACTTGCCGCAGGATTCAACCCCTTCGGTACCATTCATTTCAATATTCTATGAATCTTTTCTTTAAAACTACATAAAACGCAATAACCGATTGTAACGAGCTAGCATACTAGTCATATTGGCGGATCGATTGTCAGTCGCTTGGCAACGCCGCCTGCACTATCACCACACACCAGGCATTTCGCGTCGCGACGCCTCCGTCCATGGCCTAACACGATTTTTCTCACGACATTGCCGGCATCGAGAACGATCCTGTAGGACTTTTGTCGCTACGTGATATGAAATTAATTCCGCTTTTTTATGTGAAGGAAGTTGATAAGAAACTTTTAGATGACCAATCGATAAAAATGTTTTTTTTGAAATATTGGTTCATTAATTTTGATTATGTTTCAAAAATCTACTTCACATTAAATAAAACAAAAAACGAAATATTAGGAGTAATAATAATTTCATATTTATATTGCAGATTGGGATCATAAACATATACAGTTGAAACCATAGATCCTGGCGTCCCTTCACAATATTCTTTTGAAAATGGTCTCTTCCTTCACAGTCTGAAACAAGCTGTAATTGGTCCTCTATACAAAGGCGGGGAGAGATGATACTAGTAACTATGAAACGTTAACTTTGTTGGTTAACATTTTCAGATAATAAAAATGTGCAATAATTTCTTCACAATTTTGATTTTGGTGGAATAGTCTATATATATTTCCTATAAATATTTCATTCAAATATTTAATACATTATTTAACTTTTGTGATTTATGATGGAATAAACTAGTAGACCAAAAATCAATATTCTAGAAGTATTTTACCGCAAAATTTAAAATTTTGAACGATCTTTAAATAAGGATGAGAAAGGTTCCGGCGGGTCTTCCGGCTCATCGTTTGTCGACAATACAACAACTGTGCAGTAATCCATGTAATTGTTTTAACACAAGTTTAAACAAAAACTAATAGACTACCGTTATCCCTTAAGTACCTATCTGGATTACTGGTATGTTATTTTTCTTGTTACCTTTATATTTTAAAAATTTAATAGTTAAATATCAATATTCAATGAGTAATTTTTTTGTACATTTTGGAAGCCACATGGTTATACCTTTCCCCTCCTATCTAGCTAAGTTTAATATTAGATATTTTTAGTTTGATATTATTGTTTCTTATTTTTCAATACAAATCAGATATTTGTCCAGGATGAATCCTTAGGTTCAATTTTTAAATTGTAATTATTGAGCTGGACAGATATCCTCATGCTAAAATTTTTTTTGTTATTTTTTTACTTATACTGGTATAATTATTATAGCACAGTTCCTGGGATTAACAGTTCCGGAGATACAGTTCCTGGGAAGAACAGTTCCTGGGAAAACAGTTTACTTGCACATAAAACAGTTTCTGGAGAGTCTGACTGTTTCTGGGACACAGGTTCTGGTTTGACGGGAAATTTTTCTGGATCATAGATTTCTGAGAAGCAAACAAGCCTCTGGGTCACAGTTCCTGTTAAACTAAGAAGTTTCCCAAATACCGATTCTACAGACAATCCATAGTACCTACATAGACAGCTACATCATCAACATCATCGTCTACTTCAAACAACTGTGTTATTGTGCTAAGTAATTTTTTGTTGTATTTGCTTCTAACCCACCTCTTTTGTAATTTCAATACTGTAATTACCTATATACATTTTTTTTACTCAGTTAGTTTTATTTATTATGCAGAAACTTTAAGTTCTTTTTTTTAAACAGATTAAATTCGATTTTCTTTCTAATTTTCTTTTAGGAAAGAAAATTAGTGGCGCCCTAAAATTGCTTTCTCTTTTTTTCTAGTTTTGTCAAGAAAATAATTTTTTTCTTTAAATCAATAAGGTAACAAAGCCCTATGAACTGGCTAAGGTTACCTCCAAATTTTTTGGTTAGTTAGGCAAGAACCTGCATTATTCACTTTAAACTTTTTTCACGTCATTCAACATCATAATTTCATCAGCGAAATTGAGCAACTTTTGTTTCATTGGCGCTCAACGGCAATCAACAACAATTTGTTTTCAACTAGAATCATCCTATTGCGTTATTACCAATCTTATCGAAGATTATTCAATGACTAATGAAAAACCGTCTAGGTATTACCCATTCTTTTTGAACATAAAATAAAAAAATTGGAACAATTTGGTTTTCTACCCAATAAATGTAAAATTTGCGCAATGCTCTCCGTTCTTAATAAAGCATCTGGTCGTATAATTGTCTTCGTTAATTTGTTGCACTTAATATTGGTGATAAAGGTATAAACTATAGGAATAATGGTATTTTATTGCTGTGTGTTTGAATTGTGATAACAATAATAACGGAGTTCATATTATTATGCACCTAGTGGTGGAAATAATTGTATATACACCACGGGCACGGTGGTGACATTTATAAGCCTTGCACCTTAATCCGCTCGGTCAATAATAATAGTCTTCACTACCTTGGTGTATAATATCCTATTTACGACCAGTTTTTTGTGATTTCGTGAATGGCTTCGATTATGAAATTTCCATATAGGTATAAGCTACAATTATATAGAATCCATGATAATCCGGTCAATCTAGACCGGGTCCGCATCAGTAGACATACACGATGTCCGTCACTGTTCTCGGGGTGTTTATTGGTGTGGAGGGGGTGAAGAACCAACCCGGCGCGTCTCCAGGTGGCGGATAGGAGGGCCTCTGACAATGATCTATGTGAGGAAGAGGTTGTGGGGATTTATGGGGGCTCGTTGAGCATAAAACCTCAACTGGCAGCCCTCAACCCTGCCGCGGACCAACTTCACCTATCCCAGCTGTAGTATCGTGGCTAAGGGACTGCACATAGGGTTTACGATGCCAGGTGAAACTTCGAGGTTACCTCGGAATCACCTGTTATACCAACGTTCCCTGGTCGTCTGTGGTCATGTCTCGCGGACCAGAGGGATGGGGGAGGTCTTGACTTGACTGTCCGGACCAAGAGGAGACAACCTCATCAAAAATCCTGAATCCTTCGGTGGGATGACCGGGACTACAGGATGCGTGGTCGAACAGAAGATCGGCACCTACTGGTCATCACCTTGGGGAAATGGGCGAAACCCCATTGTAGGTAGCCTTACCTCCGCATGCGGGGCTCTACGGAGGTGGACCAAGATTTCCCTTGCTACTCGTGGGATCTACATGGATCCATTAAGTGATAGAGAAGGGCTCAGGGGAGGGCTCAGGAGAAAGGGACCTCGGAGGAGACTCTAGAGATGGGCGACCTGTATAGGGCCCTTACGAAAGAGGCTCCTGAGAGGTGCCCTGAAACCGGGCCCCACGAAGAAGACGTTCAGATGATGGGAGCGGTGAGGGCCCAGGCAATGCCGGGAACAACTGCCCCATCACCTGAAAGACTGAAGAGGCATCGCAAGTCTATTTGCGGTGCCGAGAAACGAAGGAGGAGAGCCGCAAGGGCGACAGAAGGGATACCGAAAGGTGGCCCAACTGGCCCTTGCAAAGAGGTGACACCAGCACTGCCCAGCCGGGACATGCATGATAATGCTGGTCCCAGCGAGGTCAAGCTTGACGTCACCAAAGGGGGAGCTAAGAGGCCTCGGGTGCACAACACGCCACCAGAGGCCAGGCAAGCTCCAAAGAAGGTGTGCTCGGTCCCTGGTGAGCACAAGTCGTACGGGGAAGCTGCAAGCAGCGACCTCAAGGTGGCCATCATCCGCGATGGCTACTCAGACAATCTGCTCACCAAGGAGCCGTACGCGCATATCCTCACGCAACTGCATGAGGATATGTACAGGACTGGCGCCTCATTTGTGCCGAGCTTTGAGGGACACTCGTTTGCCGGGGAGCCGTTATGGTGACCTGTGCGGATGGGGGCTCTCTGGCTTGGCTCAAAGAGGCTATAGGTAAAATTAAAAACGAGGGACTGGCGCTCAAAATCATTGAGCAGTGGGCCCTCGAACAGCTTAAGGAGGCAATGGTTTGGGTGCTAGCGCCGATCGAGTCTCCTCCCCAAGAGGTCCTCAGGAGCATCCGGATTGGTAATCCGACCCTGAGGACTGGAGGGTGGGTGATTCGGGCCTCCCGATGGGATGCTGCCTCTCTGAGGCAGAACATTGTATTAGGGCTCGATCCTCGATCGGTGGTGGCACTCAACCATACGAAGGGGGAAATCCGGTATGGGCTCGGGAAGGTTAGAATTATCTTCCCGGGAACTACGGAGACTCCGGAGTAAATTATTAATGGGTAAGGAGGTACCTCTAAAGATATTCAATGTCTGTTGAAGGGGCCTTAAAATTTACCCAGGTTAACTTGCAGCATTGCCGTGCCGCTGCAGGAGTATTCGCGCAGAGGATGGCAAAGCTGCAGACAGGCATATGCCTCATACAAGAACCATGGGTGTATAAAGGGCATGTGCGAGGCTTAGGCACACCTGGGCGTAGCTTATTCTATGCAGTGGGTGAACCTAACCCTAGAGCGTGCATTTCTACGCACGCAAGTGTAAGTGCAATACTGATAAAGGAACTTTGTTTCAGGGATCTAGTAGCGGTGAGAGTGGACTTCCTGGGCAGGAATAGTACGAGGCATAGTTTAGTGGTATGCTCTGCTTACCTGCCCTATGATTCACCAGAGTTACCACCTACTGAGGAGTTCCGCAAGGCGGTGGAATACTGCATGGTCAGGAAACTGCCTCTTCTTATCGGCTGCGATGCCAATGCGCACCACACTATGTGGGGCAGCACAGGCGTCAATAGCAGGGGAGAGGCTTTGCTTGACTATCTAGGTACCACTGACTTGCAACTACTCAACCGAGGGACGAAACCAACATTCCGAAATAGGATTCGGGCTGAAGTCCTGGATGTGACGCTTGCGTCAAGTAGCGTTGTAAGTATGATAAGGGACTGGCATGTTAATGATGATCCGTCATTGTCGGATCACAATTACATTTGTTTCAGTTACAGGGTTGCTGTTGAAAAACAATCAATCAAGTATAGGGACCCCAAGACTACCAACTGGGAACGG